>BQNB010080930.1:0-29779 GCA_026074375.1 Tanacetum coccineum
TATCTTGTTATCCATTCATAAATAATTTGTTACCTCAACATAAACTCCTTACAATTACATTATGAACTGTCACGTGATTCCTTTGGAAACTATTTTGTTATCATCTCATAAACGATTTTAGTGTCGTCACATGAACAAAGTTGGTGCCATTTAACAAACTACCCGGTTATCGATTAATAAACTATCATTTTATAAACCATTTTACAGTTACCTAATAACCTATTTGGGTATTACCATGGAAAAAAAAATAAAAAATAAAATAATTTTGTTTTACCATCACCTTATAAAACTTTTGCCAACATTTATAAATTATTTCACTTGTGTTTTATAAACAAATTTACCATCACTTGTAAACCACTCAACTAATACTTTGTAAACTAAAGACTAGTTCGTCATTACCTTATAAACAAGGTTACTATCATTATTTTTTTTTCAATTCCCTCACCATCATCTTATGAAGTACCTTCTTGATATCATATATACTATTTTGCAAACATCTCAAAAGCTACGTTACTAACACTTTATGAATTACCTTGTCCTTACCTTATGAAACCGTTTTCATCACATAAATTACTTTATTGTCATCCCATAAGTCATTTAGCTATCGTCATATAAACCATCATACGATTTCTCGCAAACCATTTTATTTTCATTCTATCAACAACCATACATCCACCTTGTGAATTATTTTGGCATCTTATAAAACTCTTTGATACTTATTTATGCATAACATAATTTTGACGAAAATAAGCATCGCATCGTTAGCCCTCAAATATACATAACCTGATCACCTATGTATAATTCAGGAAGGACCATGCCATGCTAAGAATAGTCACCATAAAACTTTTGTCAGCAACTAATTTCCTATTTATAACAAAGTTTTGTGTGCGTATTCGTAAAACGCGTTTATTTTGGAAAATTGAATTAGTAACCATAGCATCTAAGCAGACCTTTACTCCATCTTACTATAAAGTCGACATCATCTTATACCAAACCCTAAGCCGAAAAGCCGAGGCACATCACTAGTCGACCTAGGACAGTTCGCTATCAAATTCGCTCGCCATTAGAGAATTTACTAAATCATCCATTCAACATCGACTTGATGCCCGTGGAGATGGGTAGTTTTGACGTCATTATCGGTATGGACTGGTTAGCTAAATATCATGCCGTAATCGTTTGTGATGAGAAACTTGTTCGTGTTCCCTTTGGAGACAAGACTTTAATTTTTCATGGTGACGGAAGCAACAACGGTCACGAGTCCCGATTGAACATCATCTCGTGCACCAAAACACAAAAGTATTTGCTGGAGGGATGTCCTATCTTTCTAGCACAGGTTACTATGAAAAAGGCGGAAGACAAGTCGAAGGAGAAGCAACTTGAAGAAGTACCAATAGTTCAAGACTTTCCTGAGGTATTTCCCGAGGACTTGCCGGGTATTCCACCAACCCGCCAAGTGGAATTTCAAATCGATTTGATACCTGGTGCTGCGCCGGTAGCACGGGCACCTTATCGACTGGCTCCATCCGAGATGAAGGAGTTGTCGGACCAATTAAAAGAACTTTCCGACAAAGGCTTTATAAGACCCAGTTCCTCACCTTGGGGAGCTCCGGTCTTGTTTGTCAAGAAGAAGGATGGATCATTCCGGATGTGCATTGATTACCGGGAATTGAATAAGCTGACGGTAAAGAACCGTTATCCGCTTCCCAGGATTGATGATTTGTTCGATCAACTACAAGGTTCAAGTATCTACTCAAAGATCGACCTGAGGTCGGGTTATCATCAACTAAGGGTTCGTGAAGAAGATATTCCAAAGACCGCATTCAGAACTCGATATGGACATTATGAATTTCAAGTTATGCCATTTGGTTTGACTAATTCACATGCTTTATTTATGGATCTCATGAATCGGGTGTGCAAACCATACCTGGATAAATTTGTGATTGTCTTTATTGACGATATTCTGATATACTCGAAGAACAAGCAAGAGCATGCAGAGCACCTCAAGTTAATCTTGGAGTTGCTTAAGAAGGAACAATTGTATGCCAAATTCTCTAAATGCGAATTCTGGATCCCTAAAGTACAGTTCCTTGGTCATGTGATCGACAGTCAGGGTATTCATGTGGATCCTGCCAAAATTGAATCCGTCAAAGATTGGGCATCTCCTAAGTCTGCAACGGAGATTCGTCAATTTTTGGGCCTAGCAGGCTACTACCGAAGATTCATTGAAGGATTCTCAAAGATCGCCAAGCCAATGACCAAGCTGACTCAAAAGAAGATCAAGTTTGAATGGAGTGACAAGGCAGATAAAGTCTTCACCATTTTTTACCGATGAGGGAAACTGACCCTATGATAAACTAGCAAGACTGTCACTTGAAAGAAGTGGGTCACAAGGCCAATGGAAGACCAGTCTCGATCATTTTGTGACCGGTGACCCTGGTTTTCATCGTCAAATTTCTGAGGTCATTTCAGAAGGATAATGGTACTCGGCTGGATATGAGTAACGGCATACCGTTTCTCCAAGAGATTGATGGCAAAGCGAAAGAACCTTCAAACCCTCGAAATATTTACGCTCATGCGTGATGGTTTGGAATGGTTGGAAGGACACTTACCACTGATCGAATTCTCAACAACAATAGTTAACAATGCTATAGTAATAAAGCTGCCCCATTCGAGGCAGTTTATGCCGAAAGTGATCGATCGCCATGTGTTGGGCCGAAGTCGGAGATGCTCTCTCACCGGTTTTTTCCAAGAACTTTGTTCATGAAACAACCGAGAAGATTGTCCAAATTAAGCACAGAATGCAAGCTGCTCATGATCGCCAAAAGAGTTACGCCGATGTGAGGCGTAACCCTTTAGAGTTTCAAGTTGGTGATCGAGTTATGTTAAAGGTGTCACCTTGGAAAGGGGTCGTACATTTTGGAAAAAACGGGAAGTTGAACGCCGAGTATATTAAGAACCATTCCAAGGTGTTTAGCCAAAGTGGGAACCGTTGCTTACAGACTCGACTACCTCACAGTTAATTAGGGTTTCATAGCACATTTCCATGTATTCCAATCTAAAGAAGTGTTTATCTGACGAGCCGTTGGCAGTTCCGTTAGATGAAATACACATTGATGATAAACTCCACTTTGTTGAAGAACCCAGAGAAATCTTGGATCATGAGTCAAGAAGTTAAGGCAAAGTCGTATTCCCATCATCAAAGTTCGATGGAACTCCAAGAGAGGTCCTGATTCGACATTGGAATCGCGAAGATTCAGTTCCGGAAAAAGTATCCGCACCTCTCACAAAAACCGCAACCCTTGAAAATGTTGCATCTTGAGCCTTGTGACAAGGCTCTTCCTAACGGTGGAGACTGTAACATTTTTCATTTTCAGGTTTATTTACAACTTTAAATAAATTCCCATTATTATTTTAGAGTTTTACGAGTTTCCGCTTTTTAATTATTATCTTATAGTTAAATTCGCGTAAACTAAAAACAACGTTCATGTAAACTGACATCAAACAAATTACAAGGTTTAAATAAGCAAGTGTTATATGATTATTAGGAGTATAATTTATAACTTTTCATAATTTATTTTTGTTGGTTACGTAAAACGCTTACGTTTCGCAATAAATTACATTCGGTCATACCCGGAAGCACCTATACCCATCTATACTCAAACAAATACCCACATTTATACCCAATACATAAAATTTTATCAACTTATCAAGTAAATAAGCCTCATGGCCGGTTGTGGGCATATATACACTTAGCATCTAAATTAAATCCAAGTAAATCACCTTAACTCAACAAGGTACCTTACACAACACAACTTTCTAAACATTGGCTTGTCATTGTCCTTCCCCCTCCTCACACATTTCGTCTCCCTCCTCCTAGGGAGGAGGAGAGCTCTTACACAATTGTACCTTAAACCCTACTTCCTAACTTGGGTTAGTTTAAGGTTAATTCATGGGTTGGCTACTATAAAAGGCAAGTAACTAGCTCATTATCATACACATATCTATTCCTAGTAAAAACTCAAACAAAAACCCTCTCCTTTGGTCAAAAACCCACGGCACACATCTTGCTACTAGGGTTTCATTTTAAAATTTTCATCCAAGGCATTCCAAGCATTCAAGTGTTCATTCCAGGGTTACCTAAGGTTACTCAAGGTGTTGGCAAGCTTGGATTCGGGTTTAACAAGGAATAATCAAGAAAACATATTTAGGGTTTTGATTTTGAAGGCTTGATTAGGGTTTACATCTTGTGTTCATCATCCTACTTGTCTTCTATAAGGTCTATTTAAAGTATTCAATATTCATTCATTCATTTCCTATTGTGTACATACTTGTTGCATAAGTTAATCACCACCTAGATTCATTTTTAAGTTATATAAAGTGTTTGATGATTTCATATGGACCAATGACATGAACATTTAGAGGACTAAATACATGTAAGATATACGGTACGACACTTGGTGAAATTATGGTGCAAGGTCTTTAAACAAAAATGAATACAAACTAACTTTATTAATTGAAAACCCTAATTATATTTTAATACCTACTGTTGGATTCGAATTCGAACCATAAACCCTACATTTTATATTTTATAAAAATAAAATAGTACTCTTTACAAGGATCATGAGCATGTAAGGAACTCGAAAAACGGAATTATAACGAACAAGTTACGAATTTTACAAGTTATATATAATTAACTTTATAAAAACAGTTTTATAAACTGTAATGAACCCACGAACATAAATTTTATAAATATAATATTTTGATAAATTTCCTTAATACGAACCCACGGACATAAAGAACTCGAAAAACGGAATTATAACGAACAAGTTACGTATTTTACAAGTTGTATATAATTAATTATATTAAAACAAACTGTTATGAACAGTAAATATTACTGTTCATCAGGGGTTTAAATCTTATAAATTTGATAATTTGATAAATTATCTTAATACTAATCCACGGATATAAGGAACTCGAGAAACGGAATTATAATGAACGAGTTATGATTTAAACAAGTCGCGTATAATTAATTCTATAAAAACAGTTTTTATAAACTGTGATGAACAGTAAAAGTTACTGTTCATCAGAGGTTTAAACTTTATAAATATGATGTTTTGATAAATTATTTTAATACGAAGACATGGACATAAGAAACGTATAAAACGGAGTCGAAACGATAAAGATATGAGGTTTTAAAAATCACGCGCACTATTTTCACTTTTATATATTGTTTTATAAAACAACTAAACTAATAATGAAATATCATTATGTAATCAATAAAAACATTTAATCCTATATTTTTCCAAATAGTACATTAGTAAACGAAAATAATATTTTCTTACGGATACAAGTACACACACTTTCATTTAACAAAGTACGAGTTAATTATTGTTTTAACTTTTAAAGAATTAATAAAAACTATTAGGTGGTGGTGTAACTATACGACATGTGATGTTTTAATTATATGAAATACATTATACTCATACGGCCTATAATTAATTAGGTTGCATTCAAATTGCCGAGGCGATTCACTTATTTGATTTAGATAATCAATCATTCACTTACGGTGAGTTCATAGCCCCGCTTTTATACAATTACATTGTTTTACAACTTTGGGGTGAGAAACATGCATCATTTTACATTTGGACGCAAGTACTCTTTTAAACATATTACGAGTTGGCCTAAGTAGCTAAACCCACTATTGCCCACTATCATGAACTGTCAATTGCTAGTTAGCGAGCGCGAATGTTATGAATAGATCTATTTGGGATTGACATCCCCGTTCGGGTGAGTAGCGCTCATCAGTTTCGACTGTACTGAAACAACGAACGTATACATGTCGGAACAATTTGGATGTTGCGGGTTGAACATCTACATGGGCACATTTTGTGCATTAAATTGCATACATATATGTCGAGCTTCGGTGTCATGAGCTTAGCGCACTTCGTAATTACTTTTAAGATATTGTATGTGTTACATGTCTTACATTGGAAATCTTGTGGTCCTATTTTATACATTTACTAAACCTGTGAATTCACCAACTTTATGTTGACATTTTAAAGCATGTTTTTCTCAGGTCAATAAGGTACGAGAAACAAGGATACATTGGTGGTCATCATTTTGGAGTCATTACTATAGATTTGGATGCATTACGTTTTGGGATATATTTGTTATGTCTAAAATCTTTACTTTTATGGATGAACTATTTAGAGCTTCGGCTATCCCTCCATACCCCCACCCCCCCCAATGTCTATTTAATTCTCCAATGTATCAATTTTAAACGATCATATAGAGGAGTCGGCTCTCATATATGTGCTGTTGATCTATGGAAGTAACCTCTCTCCAACACATATTCCGCTGCGACACCATTTTTGGGGGTGTTACAGATTTGCATCAACGAGACCTAGGTTATAGAGAAACCAGGTCAAATGTTTTTACTGGACTATTTTGATTTTCAAACATTGCATCATCAAAGTTTTTCACAGGGAACAACATACACTATTGAGTTGCATTAGCTGGTTATGCTATATGTTTTCATGATATGTATAATATGTTTATATTATACTACATATATACTATGATAGTATTATATAATATACTTATGTAAGTTTATTTATCTTCCTGCAGTCATGTCTTCTGCATCATCCGCTGTCACCTATACCTCTGTGTACACTGACTCCGAACCAGGGAGAGTCTTTTGGGGAGCCGACGAGGAGATATCTGATGGAGATGTACCACGAGTCATCGTATATGGATACGATGGACTTCCCATGCAGCCAGTAGACCCACCATCCCCTGACTATGTGCCTAGACCTGAGCACCCAGCATCCCCTGACTATGTGCCCTGTCCTGAGCACCCACCATCACCCATTGAGATACCATATGTACCCGAGCCTGAGTACCCCGAGTACTTAGTACCTTCGGAGGATGAGGCACCCATGAAGGACCAGCCTCTACCCGTTGATGCTTCACCCGTAGCCCTATCACCAGACTATGTACCTGATTCTGATCCAGAGGAGGACCCAGAGGAGGACTCCGAGGAGGAACATGCCGATTACCCTACTGACGGAGGGGATGGAGATGATGAGCCCTCCGGTGATGACACTGATGATGATGATGATGAGGAGCCTTTCGAGGACGAGGAGGATGATGAGGAGGAGGAGGAGCACCCAGCTCCGACCGACTCTTCTGCTATACCTATTGTTGGCCCTGTTCCCTTAGCTGGGGATACAGAGGCGTTCGAGACTGATGAGTCTGCACCCACACCTAGACCACCTCAGATCAGGATCCCCTTTGCCCAGACACGTCTCCGTAGGGCACGGAAGACTGTCAGATCTGAGCCACCGATGTCAGCATCCATGGAGGCACGCATTGCTGAGTATGCTGATTACTATAAAGATTTGGAGCAATTACATTTTGGGAATATTTGTATGACTTAAAATCATTAACTATTCATGGATGAACAATTTAAGCTTCGGCAATAGTAACAAACAAGTCTAGATTTAATCCAATGAATCAAATTTTAAAACGACTCAATAGAGTCCGGTTTCTCTTATCTCGTGCTGTTGATCTATGAAGTAACACTCTCCAACCCATATTCCGCTGCGACCCATTTTGGGGGTGTTACAATATCCTCGAAGGGGGTGAGAGTCAGAGAAGAGGTAGAAACGATCGGGTCATAGTAAGGGGTGGGATTTCCACTCGCGATCAAATCAAAGAAACCGAGAACTTCTTGAGAATACTCCTTACAAGCCAATTCAATTATGTCGATTCGATTCACTGTCATAACATCGAAAATTAGAGAGTACCTTCGAATCTGATCAAGAATGAATGTATACGGCTATCTTTTCCAACACGAAGTGTTAGTTTCTCCTATGTAAACTCAATCAAGGCACAACCGGACTTCAGTAAGGATCTCCGTCAAGAATTAGAGGAAACTCGGGTATCGCAACAAAGTCTACGACTACGGAAGTCTGCCGGAAAGTGGAACTAACCAACTTTAGACTGAAGGACATCTACGACGGAAACGATCGGATTGAGTGATTATACGTACTACTAGTTCACAGAGTCATACAAGTAGTAGTGAGATCAGGAGGGAAAGTCTTTTCCACACGGAAAAATGGCATGAATTTATGCAAGCCCAAGGAACGGTCCAAGGTTAAGCACTCATCCATCCGAGAAAAATCACATGATAAGGAAGAACTCAGGGTCTACCAAGCAATTTCGGTAACTTGTTGAGGATGACCGCCGAGCAATGCTCATTCAACAGAGTTCTAGCCATTTACACTTAACTTTTCTTTTGTTTCCAATCAATGCAATTAAGATTCGAGCAAATTTAGAACCTAAGAATCAAAGCATCCGTTAATGCAGAATTCGTAAACTCAAATCTAAAAAGATTTCGTAGAATTTCTCAATTTAGTCGTTAGCTTTTATCACATATCGCCTTTCATCATTACCCTCAAAGAATACTGAAAGTTGGAATAAGTTAGGCACGGGAGCAACAACGGGCTCAAAATTTGGTACATGAGTTTGATCTTAGACAACCGGAGGTTGGACGTCTTTGGTACTTCCATTATATATGAGGTCAAACTGTTCCTTTAGTCACCCTCTGTTTTCACGTTCCACTACTTTAGGAGAAGAAGAAGTAAGTCTGAAGATCGTGTGTCCTTTGAAAAGCAAAACACCGCTACGGGTGAGTAAAACCCTTCAAGTTCTTCCTTCGGGTTAAAACGGTGTTACTCGGGAGAGATCCCGTACCCAAAGATGAAGCGGTATTGGCATTCACGAATTTGGAAAGCAACTCCGTTAAATTGGTCATTTTGATGTTTGCAAGTTTTTGATTTGGTCTTGCATGTTTACTCAAGACCGCATAATTGCTTTGACGTAAGCTTACAAAATCGCTTTGTCCACACCTTGTGTTAAGGATCCCGAAAGCTTGTAAGGTGGAGCTTGGTGACCTGGAGGTAGATTAATCGGGTTTTGATAAAGTATGTCTTAGTTTGTAATTGTTTTCCCCCAATATAAGTAGAATTATAACCTTGGTTTTTAACTTATTTATGATTAGATCCTTGATTGTTTTTGATATGTTTAGAAACGGGAGGAAAACCGTGAATTCGAATTTGATTAGCAATCGGGGCTCGATAACCGGTATTTCCTGGGTTGTAGTTAGCTGCGGCGGCTTGAGCGACGTACTCTTGAATATAGTCACGATAAACATGCCAATTGGTGGGAGGGACAATATTCGTACGAATTAGCACCATCCCCCCACAAGTAACACAACTTTCCTCACAGCTTTCCACTGGAGTGTGAGCTTAGGTATTATTATATCAAGAAGTAAAGCTTTCACCATATCTTTTAATTCAGCAACATCGTTGAGAAATACCAGGGGTAGTAGTGCTCGAACTCACTTTTGCAACAACCGGTTGTTAACGTGCATTACGACTTGGAATTGCTTTCATGAACTTAGGTAATCACGGGGCAATTTTATATCCAAAAGTTACCACCCGCGGTGGAATATAATAGAATCATGATCAATAAAGTTCAAGGCATTGTAAAAGTATCGAGTTGATGTAAATTCCGAAAATCCATGATGTTTACATGCCCGAAGAAGATTTCCGTATTAAATCGGTCCCATGCCTCAAAAAACGTCTCATCAATTCATTGTTGAAATCTCGTGATTTCATTTCGAAGATTTGTTGTTTTAGAAGGAGGGAAAAATTTGTTGATGAATTTCGAAACAAGATCATCCCATGTTAGAATCGATCGAGGGGGTTCTTTCTCAAGCCAAATCCGGGCGGCCCCCTCGAGGGAAAATGGGAAAAGCATAAGCTTTACCGACGTACTCGGACAATGGAACTTCAATCGTATAAGTGATCGTGTTGAATAACAATGTGAGCCATGAGGTTCTTCTCTGTCATTTCCCAAAGAATTGCTTGTTTTGAACGAGGGTAAGCAAACCGTGCTTAAGCTCAAAGTTGTCCGCGGTGATTTCGGGCACAACGATGGCATCCTCGTAACCCTCGGTGGGTGCTTCGAGCAATTGAGCCATAGTACGATTATCGTCCATCGTAACTACGGGAGGAGCTGGATTTTGAATTGGTTCTTCAAGATTAAATGGTTTAACAAAAGCCGAGTGGGGCCTTGTTGTTTGTTTGACGGTTAAGATTACGGGATTGAGAACGAATGCGCATGCACTAAAATATAAAAATAAAATGTACACTAATTTTTTTTTGTTCTTTTTGGTTTATCAAAAATGAATTCACAATTTATTTTAATAACGGACAACAAAATAAGACAACTTAAACCTAATAATCAACAAGCTTCTCGGTAACTCTTTGGAAAATAAAAAAACGCAACAAAGAGAAGAAAGGAATAGGAAATCGCGAAGCTGAATAAAAACATTATTCCTTTAGGTTTCGAATTCTAGGAACACCCGCCTTAACCCTTCTTTGATGTTTGTTGTTATCTTTTAAAAGTTGAACCGTACCTCAGCAAGGTGACCAAAGGTAATTTATTGATTCTTTGGTTCAGGGAACCTTATTAATTGGATAATACTTCAGTTAAAGTATTATTTGTTGGTTTCTTTTACCAACATTGTGATTTTTATTGATAATAAAGACAATGTATTTTTATCTTTTTGAGATTTTTTTATAATTTTTTAAAATAAAAAGTAAATAGTCACAATCTTCAAGCACAAATAATCAAACTTCGAAACGACAAACGCTTTCACCCCTCCCCGGCAACGGCGCCAAAAATTGATTTGATGATTTATTAACCCTTAGTAGATATATAGAATTAAATAAATTAAAATACTTATAAATATACTAACAAGGATCAAAATCCACAAAATCAATGATAGCCGAAGTAGTATAGAATATTCCCGAGGTCGCTTACCCCAACGAGGAGTGAAATTGAAAAGTCGGTCGGTTCTAAATAACAAAGCTTGAATGGAAAATAATTGGTTTGAATTTCTAAAACTACGGGAAAAAAAAGACCAATCAACACTAAAAAATGATAAAAAATACACAAATTAAATACAATAAATTAAAACGGGAAGCTAAAATGACACACTAAAAACCCTACTTTTTTCTAAATTAAGCCTAAATTGATTTTTTTCACTTTTAATAGACTTAAATTGACTAAAAAGGAAGTTTAAAGAAAACTAGAACGAAAACGGGAGCTAAATTGAGCTAGAAAAATACTAAAAACGACACGGGAACGAATCCCGCTTTTAAAAAACAAAATTTGCAAAAAATGACCTATGAAAGTTTTTTCAATTGTTTTCTAATGTAATATGAACCAAAAGAAATTTTACTAAAAAAGAAAATAGTTTTTTAGAATTTATTTAATTTTAATATAAAAACATATTTAAAGAAAAATCAAGATAAAAAATATCAAACATTATAAAAAATGAGAAAAAATACAGAAAAGTGGATTAAGGTGTACTGGTTCTATGAAAAATAAAGCTAGAAAATTGGTCTTATAAATAAGCCGTAATAAAGCGAAAACAGCTTATGGCTTATTGGCTAAAATGCCCGTAATAAATTTAAATGGTGCAAACTATCATCTACCGATGAAGCTAATGTAACACAGCGGTAGTGAGATGTTATAAAACTTGGTTAATGGGGTTGAGGTCCCAAGTTTCGAGTCTTGCTCACTTTGGGCCTCCCCAAACCAAACTTTTTATTTTCTCATTTTTTATAACTTTTTTTAAATAATCTGAAAAATAAACAACTTTAAAAAAGAAAGAATTTTAAATCTAACAAATAAAGCACGTAATAAAGCAGAAAAAGGGTGGCAGTTAGGAGCATTTTACAATAATTCAGTTAATTTTTTACCAAACTGCTATGCTAACCTAGAAAAAAACTAGTGCAAAAGCAATAACGGCTAACACACACAATACTAAATACTAAAAAGCAAGAGGAGCAAAAATAAGCAGGAATAACAAACATATAAGCTATGAAAATTCAAATAAGCTAAGCAAAAAGAAGCAAACTGTTTAAGCTATTTTTTTAAAGCTAAAACAAGATATGGCAAAAGAAACTAGGCATATGGCAAAAAGACCTTCAATCCTAATAAGCTAATAATAACACAAACTAAGCCAAAAAAGAAACTTAAAAATAACTTAAGGAAAACAACAAAGAGCTACTCTAATTTTTTAAACTATGACTAAGCAAAGCGTAAACTGTGGGCTTAAAAGGGAAACTAAGCTAACAAAAAAAAAGAAAAGCTAAAAATAGAGGGACCGCTAACCTAATAAGCAATCCTAACAATAAATAAGCTCAAACGAATAGACAGAAAAGCCAGAAAACCAAGGTAAGCTATAAGTCAAAACTACAAGCAATCAGTCTAAATTGGCACTTAGGGGCTTAAATTTAAGCACTCTAAAGGACTCCTTGAGGCTTAAAACTGCTAGGGCTTATAGCTCAGCTTATAAGCTTCCTAAACAGTAAAAAATACTAAGGTTTTGCTACAAATAAGCAAGAAAAAGGGGTGTCAACTTGGGCTTTTGCACCAGGGCACCTTTTTCAGATTTAAGGTGCTAAAATCAGGCTTTGCTAATAAGCCACCCAAATAAGCTCTAAACCAAAAATAAAGTTAAAACAGATTGAGTTAAGCTCCTAGAGAGTTGTTTCTTAAAATTTGAAAAACTAAAAATGAATTAAAGCTGCTGATATTTATGGAAAAAAAAGGTCTTTTAAACTAGAAGTGCTAAAGAAAGAATTAACAGTTTTGAGGAAAACAAGAATTAACCAAAACAAACTAATCCTACTGCATCTATGTCTTAAAAACAATCAAAAACAGGTTCCAAAGGTTGGTTTTAAAAGCTGAATCAAAGCAAACACTTTGAATCAGTTTTGTCAACACAGATTCAAAGGACAATTTGATAAAACTTTAAAAACAATTTTTAACTCTAAACTTTTTCAAAAACTGATAAATAACTCTTAAATATGTTTGCCAAAGATGGTTAAGGTGACCCAAATGGTTTTAAACCCCAAGTGACCCGTTTTTCACCCTTGACCCAAACACCCCTTTAAATATAAAAGGGTCTTTTGTAGACTGATTTACAAAGAAATGAGGCTAGGTTTTTTTGCAAACAGTTAAACATATAAGAACATTTAGCATAAATAAGCAAATTTCATCAGAAAATAAGCACTTAAAAGCACTTAAATAAGCAAAGTGGATATAAGCAGTTTATAAGGTAAATAAGGCAGTTTAAGGCAAAAACTTTAAATAAATGATAACAAGGCACAAATAAAGAAAAATAAGCATAAAAACACATAAAAACACACAAATAAGCTAAAATAAGCAGACAATAAGCAATGCTACAGTAAAATGCAAAAATTAGAAAAATAAGAAAACTTACCAATCCCTTAGCTTCAAAAGACAGGGAAAAAAAAAAGAGTCCCTACAAGCTCTAGCTTGTTTAAAAAGACAAGCTAGTAGTCTATAATTCTTCCACAATTAGCTTAACATCCATTTTAAATCGAGGTAATTTTGAGGGAGGATTTTTTGTGTTTTTCTTATATAGTTTTATATATTGAAGTAAATTTTTTTTATATAGAAACAGTTACAAAAGAGTCTATTTTAAGAGCATATATGAGCTTAATTAAAAACATAAGTATAACACTATAACTCAAGCATACTAAGAAAACTTCAAATCTCAATGATGTCAAAAACAGTTTACAATACTTAGAATTTAAAAGACAATAACTTAAAATGATTTTAAAAACACATTAGGTTGAAACTATAACTAAGATTCAAAACTAACTGCCCCAACGGGCTTACAAGATAGCCTATTTATATTAAGCTAATGAACATTATAGGTCTTCTTTCTTGTCTCTTCCTCTTGTGTTTGTTTGCTGAGGCAGAAAGAATGTGTTTTTTGTGGAGTGAGTAGATGCCACAACACCATCTATTTCCGCCATCTGAGTAGCCAACAAGTCAATAGATCATGAGCATTCCATTTTCCTTGACGAATGGAAGCTTGGGGATTGCCAAGTGTGTCACAACCCATAGGGTGTGGGGGAGAGTGGTGGGACAATTTTTAGGCGGAATGTGAAACAGTAAAACCTCAAGGAATGAGAGCGGGGGTGGGACAGGGAAGCTGTGAACAGTGGAGTTGGATGGGCGTGGTAAAAATGGTTGTGTGTATAACAGGGTGATAGTTTTGGAAAAGGGCACAAATGGTTCCTCAATTATATATATGTTGTTGCAAGAAAGGTCCTTGTGGTGTTATAAGTTTAGGGTTTAGGCAGAATTAGCCCCAAGGGTTATAAGGGCTATATCATGCATGGTCCTTTTGTTATATAACTTTAGGGGTTTGGCAGAAATGGCCCCCTAAAGTTATGTAATGCATGATTAAACAACTTTCAAGTCCTTGAATCTTATATCCTTTATATACAACTTTAGGATTTTGGTCCAAATTTGTCCCCTAAAGTTGTATTTTCTTTGACTTGATGACTTCTTGTGATTTGACTATTGACGGGTTTACTAGACTTATATTACGCATTTCCATTTCCGTTCTTGGTTATGTTCGTTTTTGCTATGATTTTTCAGTCCATTTTCGAGTATCCGTTTATCCAAGCACAATATAAGTTCAAACATACAAATACAAAGGAATTTTTGGGAACGTTTTTGGGTCATTAATTCTGATTTTAATGGTGAAAGTATGTGTAATTAAACGCATACCAAAATCCCCCATACTAAGATATTGTCGTGTCCTCACGTAATGCTATGAAGTAAGCACTTAGAAAACTATGAATCTCGATCCCCCTCGACTAGTAACCTCGAAAAGTAGCTAAGTGTTTGTCAAGGGGAAGTAAAGACTCATAAGTTTTGAAAAGCCCCGACTTTACCATTTTTAAATATATACTCTTATTCCTACACATATTTTTGTATTTATATACATTTTCCTCATTATTTGTATTTTAACTTTTCATATAAGCAACTAACTAACTTATTTGACTATCCGTTAATTTTATAACGTTTAGGGATCATAGACCAAGATGCATTTCGATCCAATGAAATTCCCCAAAACGATAAAATTCATCGTCCCCCGACTTTTCACTTATTCCAAACAAGCTTAAAACGAAATCACCGCTAATTATGAGTTAATAAGCTAAGCACCCCTCATATATGCAAACTTAGTAACTTTTCACTCTCGACATTATTATATATAAGGTGTCTGTGCTATATGAATACAACCATAGGAATCAATGTGTTAGCAAAATACTATTAATGGGACTGACCAGGCATTTGACACCCCACGGAGACTAGTATCGGGCCTCACTAATAGTTAGCAAATACTCTAGGTTTCCGTATACACATAGCTTATAAAATAGAATAGGCAAAGATCAAAAGTGCATATTTGAATATAACAAAAAGGAAATCTATAAATAATCACACTATAATATAAAAAATTTATGCAATTGTTAACCCTCGACTTATTAGACGGCTGCAACATCGGATTGTGAGCCGGCAAGATGCACAACTATTATCGTCACGGGATTTAATTATTCTAACTATGGGCTACTTTAGAAGGTCTTTAATATCGGTTTGTAGCCGGCAAGATTCAGCAAACTTTTATCAGCCCTAGTTATATTTATTACTTTTTTCAGTTTTTTATCATTTTCAGTTATATTTTTTTTATTTTTCATATATATATATATATATATATATATATATATAATAAATAGTATATAAAAATATAATATATAATATATATGTGTGAGAGTTTTGTGTGGTGTGAGTGTAGTTGTGTGTGTGGAAGACTTCTTTTTGAAAAATTTAAGTATAAATTTAAACTAAGGCTAAAGTTTTTGCTATATATACAAAAAAAATTATATGATAAAGTTTAATCCCAAAATAGCACGTATTTTAATCAGGTTAATAGCTTATGGGAGAAAAAGCGACAAATTACACACATGAGCTCTTAAGATTTCCAAATAATCCTTGTTTAGCATCCCACTCATAATTAATACTATCATTTTTCGTTCTTCGCGAATATTCGCGAACGCTTAGTCTAAAAGTTAAGGAACAAGCTAGAGCTCAACACGCTCGATCGAGTCCAAATTACACATTTCTACTAGCAGGGTAGTCAAAACTTGTGACAAAACATTATAATAATATATAAAATTTGATTATCATTTTTTTTTTGAAATTTTGTGGTAAAACCGGGATTACTGAAAACAACGACTGTGCAGGCAGCAATCAAATTCGATAGAGCCCCATCATACTAAAGTGAAACTATTGTACTCAATGTTTTACGAAGGGATCCTACGTAAATCCTAAGCCGTTTATTAAGTAGGCTTAAAGATAAACGTTAGTTGATAAGATTTGGATATCGAATTCCTAAAATGAAGCTGAGGACTTGAAGCTCTTGTGATCGAAGGACAAAACCGCGAGCACGAGAGGCTTCAAAAATCCGAGACATCCTGGACATACAACACAAAACACAAAACACGAAAAAGGAAAGAGGCAAGCCTCCTCACAACAAAAACAACATAATCAATACTACATAATATAACAACGAAAGCATGGGGTCCTCCTACGAAGCGCTGTTTAGGGTCACTAAGTCTTGACCCAATACCCCGAAAATCATTTTTCCATGGGAGGAATTGAGATCCGTATAACCAATTTTGTTACTCTCCTCTAAATTAGTGCGTAATTCGATGACCATTGCACCTTAAAGTTTGGCTGCCGGGAAGTTTTGAGATAACTGCAACGGTGCATAAATTGGAAAAATATGGGCAATGGTGAATGGTCCAGACCAACGAGATTTCAACTTACCCGAGAACATCTTCAATCTAGAGTTAAAGAGGAGGACTTGATCACCGACGTTGAAAACGCGGTTTTTGATCTTGGCGTCATAGATCCTCTTAGTTTTCTCCTTGTAAATCAAAGAATTCATAGGCCATGATCACGAAGTTTCAATTAGTTCATTGAGTTTAACTTTGCGGTGATCACCCCGGTCCTCGAGGTCAAATGTTAGCATGTTTTAAGTCCCATAGTGCTTGTGCTCGAGCTCAATTCGTAATGGCATGGCCTTCCCCAATACGAGCATGTAAGGTAGTACACCTGAAGGTAGTTTTGTAAGCTGTACGGAAGGCCTAGAGAACGTCATCTAATTTGTCCGACCAAGAGGCACGGTTCTCGCCCACTGTTCTTTCAAGAATTCGTTTCAAGCCACGATTGGATACCTCAACTTGCCCACTTGTTTATGGGTAATACGCGGTGGAGAGACGATGAGTGATTGCGTATTTAAGCATGACCTTTGCGAACTGGTCATTGCAAAAATGGGTTTCGCGATCACTTATGATAGCACGAGGGGCACCGAATCTGGCGAAGAGAGATTTAAGAAATTTGCAAACAAAAACTCCGAGGCCTTGGTGGGGAGAGCTTTCCGCTCAACCCATTTGACAAGTAGTCGACCGCTACGAGTAATAATATGTTCCCCTCGTGAAATACGGAATGGCCTCATGAAATCAATGTCCCAAACGTCAAAGATTTCACAAACTTGGATGGAATTTTGAGGCATCTCATCCCTTTTTGAAAATTTTCCTTGTCGTTGGAACGAGTCGCAATTTTTAATCAACTCGTGTGCATCTTTGTAAATAGTGGGCCAAAAGAATCCGGCATCAAAGACCTTTCTGGCGGTGAGATTTGCACCATGATGTCCCCCGGTGGGTCCATTGTGGCAAGCTTCGAGGATGTCGAGAGCTTCTTTGCCATGCACACACCACCGGATCACTTGATCCGCAACATAAAAAGAACAAGACAGTGTCATCCCATAAGTAGTGTTGACATCTTGAAAAACTTGTTAATTCATCTGGGATACATACCCATGACAAGAAATTCCCCTCGATGTAGGTTTTGGCAAAAACAGCAAACTACGAGGTGTAAGACTATCAACACGAAGAGCAACCGATCCAAGATGTTTCGAGGGAAAATGTTGTCGTGATTTTCTTGTATCACGAACTTATCTGATGGGGTTTCTCAAGTCTGGAAAGATGATCCGGCTGCCAGATTTTCTGCTCACTTGTTTTTGTCATCGTGATGAATAACATCGAATTATGGAGCAAAAAGGATCCACCGCAATAGTCTTGCTTAGCATCCTTTTTTATTGAAGAGATACTTTATGCAAATGGTCAGTATACACTATGCTCTTGTGACTAACGAGATATGACCGAAAACTTCTCAAAAGCGTACACTATTGCAAGGAATTCATTTTTCGGCTAAGTGTAGGTGCTTGAGCTATCGGTCCATGGTTTGCTGGTCATCGTAATTGGTTGGAAATGTGTTTTTTTTGTTGCCGCCTCGACTGCCCCAATTGCAAAGTCGCATACATCGAAAGAGTTCGAAGTGGCAAGTCCCCAGTGGGAAGCAATCAAAACTGGAGCCTCGGTCAATTTTCTTTTAAGTGAATTAAAGTGATTCAATACACTCTTTTGAAGAAGAAAAATGGAGTCTCTTATATCGATCAAGTGGGGGGGGAGGGGGGGGGTGGTGGGGGTCCATTGGACGGCTATTTTTGAGAAACTTGTAAGAAACGTGGGTAAAAACCGGCATATCCCAAGAAAACGCCGAACACCCTGACGGTGGTAGGATGAGTAAATTAGCAATCACATCGACAATTGCTTTATCAACCTCAAACCCTTCTTTTGAAAATCATATGGCCGAGGACAATGCCTCTTAGACCATTAAATGATTTATCTCCCAATTAGACAAAGATGGTGTCCTTTCGCACTTTGAATCAACATGTCCAAAACTATAGAGGCAATTTAACGAATGATCCCCAAAAGATCAAAAAGACACCATAATTACTTCCAATCGTGTGCTTTCGATCATGTCATGAAAAGACAGCCCAACATACACCACTATAACGTGCCTGGTGGCAATGAATAAGCCCGATTGCATGCGACGAAATGCGAACGTTCCGTAAGGACACGTAGAATTAGTCTTCTTTGATGTTAGGATCGATTGGAAAATTTGAAAGACCCCCTAAAACCAACGAGAAAACGATAGTACATCATTTCCCCTAATCTCTCGAGCATATGATCCATAAAGGGAAAGATGGAAAATGGTCTTAAACGGGTGGCTTCATTTAACTTACGGTAGTCAATGCACACATGCCACCCTATAACCAATCGAGTCTGGATCAAATTCATTTCATCATTAGTAACAACGGAATAACCACCCTTTTTTTCGTAACGCATTGAACGGCTATACCCAATGACTATCCTAGACGGGTAAATTAATTCGGCAACATGAATATTTCAACCTCCTTTTTGATGACATCGTGTATCTTGTGATTCACCCGTACTTTGGAGATGGACCCTCTGGTTTTAAGTCCAACTTCCCCTATGAATCATGTGTGTACAAAAATGTCTGGGTTAATACCCTATAATGTCAGAGAGTTTTCCGGCACGATGGCTCGCTTGCGTGACTTCAAAACCTTTATGAGGGCGACTTTTTCCTCGATACTCAAGTTTTTAGCAATTATGATGGGCAACTTGTCGTCAAACCTTCCCAAAATTACTAATCTGAGATAGGAGGTTAAGTCCTTTAGTACACCTGTGGTAGTTCATCCAAATGAAGATTTACTTTCCAAACATTTAATTTTCTTTCGAATTTCTGGCAACTTAGTTTCCTTGGTTGGGAAGTGGGTGGTGAAGGATCACTATTAAGAATTGCTACAGAAAGAAGAATATACCTCCCTCCGATTCATAGTAAGAATCATCAACTCCGGTGCAGTTGGATCCATCTTCACGAGTGAGGAAAGCATCGGCTTTCCTCAAGAAGGATAAATCACTAACCCCGAAGTGGGTGAGAGTCGGAGAAGAGGTAGAAACATCCGTGTCCATAGTAAGGAATTGGGGATTGCCACTCGCGATCACACTGGAGAGAAACCCGAAACTTCTTGAAGAATAACTCCTTACAAGCCAATTCAATGATGTCGATTCGATTCGCTGTCATATCATCGTAATTAGAGGAGTACCTGGAAGTCTGATCAAGATTGAATGTTACGGCTTCTTTTCCAACACGAAGTGTTAGTTCTCCTTTGTAAACATCAATCCAATGCACATCCGGATCTTTAAGAGGATCCTCCCGAGAATTAGAGGAACACGTGGATCCGCCATCAAAGTCTACGACTACGAAGTCGGCCGGGAAGTGGAACTTTCCTACTTTTACATAGACATCTTCGGCGATACCGATCGGTTGAGTAATCGAACGGTCTGCTAGTTCAAGAGTCATACAAGTAGGAGTGAGTTCCATGAAGAGAAACACTTTTCCACACAGATAATGGCATGAGATTTATGCTAGGGCCAAGATCGGCCAAGGCTAAGCACTCATCCATTCCGGGAAAATAACATGGTATGAGGAACTTGCCGGGGTCTCCAAGTTTTACGGGTAACTTGTTGAGGATGACCGCCGAGCAATGCTCATTCAACGAAGTTCTAGCCATTTCACTTAACTTTTCTTTGTTTCCAATCAAGGCTTTAAGAGTCGAGTCAAATTTAGGCATAAGAATCAAAGCATCCGTTAAGCTAATTTCGAAACTCAAATCTTTAAAGATTTCGTAGAATTTCTCAATTTGGTCGTTAGCTTTTTAACGTCGCCTTTCATCATTACGCCTCGAAGGATACTGAATTGTTTGGTTTCAGTATGGCACGGAGCAACCACGGGCTCAAATTTGGTACATGAGTTTGATCTTAACAACCGGAGGTTGGAGCGTCTTTTGGTACTTCCATTATAATAAGGAGGCACAGTTGCCATTGATCCCGTCGGTTTCGATCTTCCACAACTTTAGTAGAAGCAAGAAAGTAGTCCGGAGTCGTGTGTCCCTGATATGCAAAACACCGCTTCGGGTATAATCACCCTACAAGTCGTTTCCTTCGTGATAGTAACAGGTGTTACATAGTTAGAGATCCCGTACCCGAAGATGAAAGCGTTATTGTCAATCATAAATATGTAAAGCATGACCGATAAATTGACATTTATTATGCAAGTGTTTGATTATGGGTCTTGCATGTATCTCATGACCGCAACATAGGCTTTGACATAGCATTCAAAATCGTCTTTGTACACCTTGTGTTTGAGAGCGCGGAGCTTGGTAAGGTGAGCTTGGTGAACTGGAGGATGATTTACTGGGGTGATAAATTTTGTCCTTTGGTGTAATTGTTGTCCCCGAATTTAGTTGAAATTATTTTCCTTGGTAGTAACGGTTTTGATTTAGAGAGATTCTTGATTGTTTTTATTGTTTTGATACTGGATGGAAAACCGGAGGTCGAATTTGATTAGCAATCGGGGCTCTATAACCGGTATTTCCTGGGTTTAGGTTAGCTGCGCGGCTTTGAGAGACTTAACTCTTGAATATTGTCACGATAAACATTGCCATTGGTGGCGGGACAATTTCGGTACGAATGAGCACCACCACAAGTAACACAACTTTCCTCGACTGCTTTCACGGGAGTGGAGAGCCTTGGGTTTTATTTGACCAATAAGTAAAGCATTTCACCATATCTTTTAATTCATCAACATCGAGAGAAAAATACCGGGGTAGTATTTCCTTCGAACTCACTTTTGCAACAACCGGTTTGTTATGTGAATTACGAACTTTGGATTTGATTTCAATGATTCTTAGACAATCACGGGGCATTTTATCTAAAAAAGTTACCACCCACGGCGGAATTTATCGAATCTTGATCATTAGAGTTCAAGGCATTGTAGAATGTATCGAGTTGATGCAATTCCGAAAATCCATGATGTGGACATGCCCGAAGAAGATCGTTGAATCGGTCCCATGCCTCATAAAACGTCTCATCAAATCTTTGTTGAAATCTTGTGATTTCATTTCCGAAGATTTGTTGTTTTTAAAGAGGAAAAATTATGTTGAAGATTTCGAAACAAGATCATCCCATGTTAGAATCGATCGAGGGGGGATCTTCTCAAGCCAAATCTGGGCGGCCCCCTCGAGGGAAAATGGGAAAAGCATAAGCTTTACCGACATACTCAGGACGTTCGGGAACTTCATCGTAGAAGTGATCTTGTTGAAATAACGATGTCATGTCCAAAGAATTGCTTGTTTTGAACGAGGGTAAGCAAACCGTGCTTAAGCTCAAAGTTGCCCCGCATGTGATTTCGGGCAGCAACGATGTGCATCCTCGTTAACCCCACTTGGTTGCTTCGAGCATTTGAGCCATATTACGGATGTAATCGTCCATCGTAACTACGGGAGGAGCTGGATTTTCAATTGGTTCTTCAAGATTAAATGGTTTAACAAAAGCCGGTGGGGCTTGTTGTTGTTGACGGTTAAGATTACGGGATTGAGAACGAATGCGTCATAGCATCAAAAATAATAAAAATAAAAATTAACACTAATTCTTTTTGTTCTTTTTGGTTTTATCAAAAATGAATTCCATATTTATATTAATAACGACAACAAAAATAAGACAACTTAAACCTAATTAATCAACAACTTCTCTAAACTCTTCGAAAAGAAAAACGCACAAAGGAGCGAAGGAATAGGAAAGCGCGAAGCTATTAAAAACATTTTTCCTTTAGGGTCGTAGTTCCTAGGAACAACCCGCCTAAATACCCCTCTTTGTGTATGTGTATCTTTAAAAGTGAACGTACCTCGCAAAAGTGAACTTACAAAAGGTGAAGGAAATTTGATTTTGGTTCGGGAGACTTATTAATGAAAATACTTCTATTGACCTACATGTCAATATAAATGACGAACCTTATTACCAACTGTGATTTTTGATATGATTACATTAAAGAACAATGTAATATATCATTTTAGGATTTTTATAAATAAGATTTAAAGAACAAAAAAGATTTTTGAAAATAATAACACAACCATCTCATCCACCCTATCAAACAACCGTCAACGACAACCCTCATTCACCCCTCCCCGGCCAACGCTCAAAAAAATGAATAAGAAGAATTATAATAATCCCCTTAGAATATATATAGATAAATATAAAAAATACATTATAAAAAAACTAACAAGAACAAAAACCACAAAAACGAATTAACCGTAAGTAAATAGAGATATTCCCCGGGTCGTTAACCCCCAACAGGAAGGGATTGAAAAGACGAGAGACGTTATAAAAATAACAATGTTGTGAATCGAAAAGATTTAGGTTTGATTTACTAAATCACCGTGAAAATAAATAAATCTACAACTAAAAATGAGAAAATTACTACAAATTTTCACTAAAAATGAAAACGGAAGCTAAAACAGACACACTAAAAAACCCAAATATTCTAAATTAATCCTAAATTGAATTTTTTCACATTTAATAGACTTAAAATGACTAAAAAGGAAGTTTAAAAGAAGAACTAGAACGAAAACGATCTAAAATGTGGAGCTATAAAATACTAAAAACGAGCACTGGAACGATCCCGCTCCGTTTAAAAACGAATTTTGAAAAAACAACAAAAATGACCTTACGAAAGTTTTTCTATTTTTCCAAGTGTACAAAGACAAAAGAAAATTTTCTAAAAAAGAAAAAATAATATATTTGAATTTTATTTAATTTTTGATAATTATAAAACAATATTAAAAGAAAATAAATGAAAAAAAAAAATCAAACGATTATAAAAAAATGTGAAAAAAATACAGAAAATGATTAAGGTGCACTGGTTCTATGAAAAATAAAAGCTAGAAAATTGGGCTTATTAATAAGCCGTAATAAGCTGAAAACAGCTTATGGGCTTATTGAGCTAAAATGCCCTTATAAATTAAATGGTGCAACTCACTACCGGATTGAGCGATTGTGTACACATTGTTAGTGAGTGTGTTAAAAACTTTGGTGATGGGGTTTATGTCATTCAAGTTCGAGTCATGCTCACTTGGGGCCTCCCCTAATCCCAACGTTATATTTTATTCTCATTTTTTACAACTTTTTTAAATAAACTAAAATAAAAACAACGATATTAAAAAAGGAAATTTTTTTATATCTAACAAATAAGCACGTAATAATAGAGAAAAAGGGTGGCAGTTATGAGCTTTTTATACTAAGTCATTTTTTTAGCCAAACTGTTATGCTAACCTAGGAGAAATAAGCTAGTGCAAAAGCAAGATAGGCTAAAACACACAGTTACTAACTACTAATAAGCAAGATGAGCAAAAATAAGCTGGAAATAACAAACAAATAAGCTAGAAAATTTCAAATAAGCTAAGGCAAAAGAATCTAACTGTTAAGGCTATTTTTTTAAGCTAAATAAGCTAGGGCAAAAGAAACTAGGCTAAGGCAAAAAGACCTTAAATCCTAATAAGCTAATAATAACAAAACTAAGCAAAAAAGAAATTAAAATTAAGCTTAAGGAAAACAACTAAGAGCTGCTCTATATTTTTAAACTAGTGACTAAGCTAAGCTAAACTGTTGGCTTAAAAGGCAAACTAAACTAACCAAAATAAAAGATAAGCTAAAACATAAGGGACCCTAAACCTAATAAGCAATCCTAACAATAAATAAGCTCAAAAGAATAGACAAAAAAGCCAGAAAACCAAGGTAAGCAGTAAGTCAAAACTGCAAGCAATCAGTCCAAATTGGCACTTAGGGGCTTAAATTTAAGCACTCTAAAGGACTCCTTGAGGCTTAAAATTGCTAGGGCTTATAGCTCAGCTTATGAGCTTCCTAAAACTGCAAAAAAAATACTAAGGTTTTGCTACAAATAAGCAAGAAAAAGGGGTGTCAACTTGGGCTTTTGCACCAGGGCATCTTTTTCAGATTTAAGGTGCTAAAAGCAGGCTTTGCTAATAAGCCACCCAAATAAGCTCTAAACCAAAAATAAAGTTAAAACAGATTGAGTTAAGCTCCTAGAGAGCTTGTTCTCAAATTTTGAAAAACTAAAAATGATTTAAAGCTGCTGATATTTAAGGAAGAAAAATGGTCTTTTTAAACTTGAAGTTTGGCTAAAGAAAAATTGACAGTTTTGAGTAAAACAAGGATTAACCAAAACAAACTAATCCTACTGCATCTATGTCTTAAAAACAATCAAAAACAGGTTTCAAAGGTTGGTTTTAAAAGCTGAATCAAAGCAAACACTTTTAATCAGTTTTGTCAACACAGATTCAAAGGACAATTTGATAAAACTTTAAAAACAATTTTTAACTCTAAACTTTTTTCAAAAACTGATAAATAACTATTAAATATGTTTGCCAAAGATGGTTAAGGTAACCCAAATGGTTTTAAACCCCAAGTGACCCGTTTTTCACCCTTGACCCAAACACCCCTTTAAATATAAAAGGGTCTTTTGTAGACTGATTTACAAAGAAATGAGGCTAGGTTTTTTGTAAACAGTTAAACATATAAGAACATTTAGCATAAATAAGCAAATTTCATCAGAAAATAAGCACTTAAAAGCACTTAAATAAGCAAAGTGGATATAAGCAGTTTATAAGGTAAATAAGGCAGTTTAAGGCAAAAACTTAAATAAATGATAACAATGCACAAATAAAGACAAATAAGCATAAAAACACATAAAAACACACAAATAAGCAGCAAATAAGCTAAAATAAGCAGACAATAAGCAATGCTACAATAAAATGCAAAAATTGGAAAAATAAGAAAACTTACCAATCCCTTGCTCAAAACATGGGGGGGGGGGGGGGGGAAAATAAAAGAGTCAACAAGCTCTACTAGCAAAAAGACAAGCTAGTAGTCCTATAATCTCTACCACAATTAGTCTTTCATCAAAGTTTAAGCTGAGGTACTTTTGAGGGGAGGATTTTTTTTGTGTTTTTCTTAACAGTTTATATATTGAAGTAAATTTTTTTATATTGAAACTGGTTACAAAAGAGCTATTTTAAGAGCTTATAGGAGCTTTTAGAACATAAGTTAACACAATAACTCAAAGCTTAACTAAGAAAAACTTCAAATCTTCATTAATGCTAAAACAGTTTACAATACTTAGAATTTAAAAGACAATAACTTAAAATGATTTTAAAAACACAACAGTGGTTTAAAACTAAAACTAAGATTCAAACAACTTCCCCAATGGCTTATAAGAGGCCAATTATATATTAGATAATGAACATTATATAGGTCTTCTTTCTTGTCTCTTCCTATTGTGTTTGTTGCTTGAGGCAGTAAAGAATTGTTTTTTTGTTGTGTAAGTGAGCCACAAGCACCATCTATGCCGTCCATTTTGAGTAGCCGACAAGTCTTATGATCATGAACATCCATTTTCCTTGACGAATTGGAAGCTTGGGGATTGCCAAGGTGTCAACAATCCATGTGGGTGTGGGGGAGAGTGGTGGTGACATTTTTGGCCGGATGTGAACAATGCCCAAGGTGTGAAAGGAGGGGGCACAGGGAAGCGTGAACATTGGAGTTTGGTTTGGGCGGGAAAAATGGTTGTGTGTATAACAAGGTGAAAGTTTTGGAAAAGGGCACAAATGGTCCCTCAATAAAAAATAATATGTTTGTTATTTTTTTTTTGCCAGAAAGGTCCTTGTGGTATGTATAAATTTAGGGGTATAGGCAGAAAATCCCCCAAGTTATAAAAGTGGCTTATATCATTCATGGTCCATTTGTTATAAAACTTTAGGTTTTAGGCAAAAATGGCCCCCTATAGTTTAGTATGGCATGATTAACAACTTCATCCCTTGTATCTTTTATCCCTGTAATATACCGTTAAGGAATGGCAAATTCGGTCCCTAAAGTTGTATTATTCTTTGACATGGATGACTTCTAGGCTTTGACTTTGACTTTTTCATGCTTTTCCATTCCATGCTTGGTTTTGTCCGTTTTTGCTTGATTTTTCGTCTTTTTCTCGGATATCCGTTTCCTGCATAATATAAGTGAAAACATACAAATACAATGTATTTTTGGTACGTTTTTGGGTCATTTAAGTCCGATTTTAATGGTGAAAGGTATGTGTAATTAAACGCATACCAGTTTTACTCCCTTATTGGTCAAACTAAGTCAAATGTCACTTTTTGTAAACGCATCCTTTCCCGTTATAGGATATGCTTAACTTGTGATGCAAAGAACTTAGCGTGTTTGCATCAAGATGATTAGTGATCATATCAATTGTTGATTATCATGGATTAAGTCCAAATGACTAATTGAGTTTGGGGGATTTGAAGGCTAATCAATCTTTGATTTTTCTTACCTCCTTGCTTGTAAATCTTTTACAAACTCACACATGTATTCCTCACATGTACTCTCACACTTCTCCATACAACACTTCTATACCATACTTCCTATAACACATTCCTTCTAATCATTTGTTAATCTCTTTACCAACAAATGATTAAACACTCTTTCTACACAATCATACAACACATTCTTTCTAATCAATTGTTTACCCTTCTTATCTAACAAATGATTATAACCTCCACACACTCTAAAAACTCCTTTCTAAAACCATCCTATAATCACATATGCCCACTCTTTTCTCTCTTATTGCCAATGTGATTATAAACCCAAATCAATCATTTGATTTCACCCTAATTATCATCATCTTTATACTTCATCTTCAAAACCATCTTCATGCTTAAACTCCCCTTCACACAAACCTTCCCCAAATAATACCTACACATGGCAACTCACATTCTCTTACATAATGTACCTTCCTTGTACTTGTTGTACTTCTTGTTCTCTAACTCACATTCTCTTACACCTTGTACCTTATTTTACTTGTTGTCCCCCAACATTCCAGCACAAGCTCTTATATATCACATTAAAACATTCTCCATCACATATCTGGTACTCATCATCTTCCTTATACATTCATTTGAATTTCACACACACACTCAAAACCTATCCTATACACTTCTCCTCACTCACACACTCTCTCAAGTTGAAATTTAAATTAAAAACACACATACCCTTTTATCTTAACCCTTGATCGTGCCAAGTCACCAATCCAACTTACCTTATTCTCATCCTCTTCTTTATCCACATGCGTAAATCCAAGAGGCTACTTTCCATCACATCAATATCACATCCATGCCAACTCACATACAAATCATTCTTATCCATCTTTCTATTCACATATGTGGAACTACAATTTGAAATTCAAATTTCAAATTCTCCCCCCTATAACATGCACACTTCTTCTCTAAGTTTAACATATTCTTGTAATATTCTCTTGTATCCTAACCAACTTCTAAAACCTTGGTTAGTTTCTAAATAGACCAATTACCTTGTAAGAATACCAAAAATACCCTTATCCGATAGTTCTTTTCTATCTCTTCGATATCGGACAAACGACCCCTAAATATCTTCTCAACACTTCACAAACGCTTTTATCAAATGACTATTTTAGTTGGTTGACCTTGAGTATAAGAATAATTGAAAGGTCATAGCATGAAGTACAATTGGGGGTTTAACAAGTGCTGGTATTTAAAACGCCAAAATCCCGAAGAAAATAATTCAGGAATCTGGCGCGCTAACGCGTGGGCAACGCGTCAGTCTTGAATTGCTTTTACAATTTTGAGATTCTTAGCCTATAAATACCCACCATTGGCCTTTGTATTCCTCACCTCTTGCAAACATTCTTTCTTCTCTTTTCTCTTCTCATATCCTCTAAATCTAACATCAAAGTGTTCTAATCTTCTCATCTTATCATTCGTTTAAAGAGAACACATCTCCGCAAGAGAGTCACACAAGTACCTAATCAATACTTGTGTGTTGAGTCGAGGGTCTTATTTCTCATACCATTTCTATTAGAATCGAGTCTCTAGGCTAGGTTAGGGATTGATTCTTAAATCAAACTATCTTTCAATTAGGTTGTAAAGGGAAGTCTTGTATTCGATAGATCAAGCGTAGATCATTGGGGATCTAGTTAGGGTTTTGTTTAAGCTTCCAAAGGGAAGTTCTTAGTGGTCCTAGTCGATCTAAGTGATCCTAGAGGTTAAGTCAAATCACGGGTTCTTAGGGGTGGATTTTGAGGGCGGAATATCGTATGTAGTAACTCTTTTTTGTGAGCGCCAATCTTTGTGCTTATTGGTGGAGTTAAATTGTAATACGTTTTATAGTCCACAATAAGGATTATACTAGGAATAGTATAGGTGTCGTGGATTCGCAACTGGACGTACGAAAGGACTAAACCCCCATTCCCGAACCAGTATATATCGTGGTCTCTCTCTCCATCTACTTATTATTTTTTGCTAAGTAGATTAGTACATCACTCGGTTCCTTCGAGACTTGAAGTTTTGTAAACTTCGATAAAGTCAAGAAAACCATATTCACTCCCCCTTCTTTACAGTTCTACAACCTCTTAAACGCATGCCCTTCAACTATCTTTGTCTAGGTTTAGGAATGATAGAAAAAATTTCATAAATTACTGAATCCTATAAGGATTCACAACTAATTTATTAGGTATAAATTCATGTCACATAAATACAAAAATTAAGAAAGTCACAAGATTTTGTGAAGTTTTGGTAAAAAAACACAAAAATTGTCTCCAACAGCGGACGTCCCCTTATTAAGGGTACCGTCGAACTGTCCCTCGATGAAACAGCCAATATCTTTTACTTTTCACTCTTTGTTATTTTCCTTCACTCCCACTCACTATGTCGCGACCAAAACCATAAAACATACCAAATTCAACCTCTTAATCCATCTTCATGGTTTAATTACACACATATCGTCATTACTACTACCTATTGTAAGTAATTTCTTTTCAATCTCCTAATCGTGTGTCTATGGTTCTAATAAACAAAAAATTGAATTTGGGGATTTTTAATTTTCAGTGTGTTTATGCATAATTAGGACTAGGATTTACATGTATAACTAATATTATTCTTATAGAC
>BQNB010080931.1:3039-23313 GCA_026074375.1 Tanacetum coccineum
TGGAAGTTGGTTATTTTCCTCTAAAAATGCATATTCGAGATGCGGAGGAAATTCTTTAAGTTTGACTTCTGGAATTTCAACTTTTGGTTCATAAGAAGTAGCATATTCGAGTGAAGACTTTTGTGGTTCAACAACTTTAAGATCTTTTTGAATTCCGGGTGAGTAATCTTCTTGGTTTGGGTGCAGGAGGTAATGGATCATTGTTGAGAAGTGCCTCGAGAATGAGAATGTCACCCTCGGGATCATAGTACGTAGCATCAATTTCCGTTGAAATTTGCTCGTCATCGATAGCTATGAAAGCATCTGCTTCTTCGAAGAGTAGAAAATCGCTTTCATCAAAAGGAGTAAGTGTCGGAGATGAAATGGAAACAATCGGATCGTAGTACGGAGAAGGATTGTTGTAAGCAACGGAATCGGAAAATCCAAGTACTTCTTGTGAATAAATTTCACAAGTGACATCGATTAGATCAACCTTCTTCAATGATTCGAGATTGTTGTATGAAATGGAAGGTGCATCACCACATTTAAGGGTTAACGATTGATCATCATTCCTAAGAGTAATCTCTCCTTCGTAAACATCGATTAAAGCATGAGCCGTCCTAAGAAAGGGTCGCCCGAGTATTAACGGTACTCGAGGATCGGCTATAAAATCAAGAACAACGAAGTCGGCGGGAAAGTAAAACTTCCCTACTTTGACAAAAACATTTTCAGCGACACCGGTTGGTTTGGAAATTGTACGGTCGGCTAATTCTAAAACCATTTTTGTTTCAGTTAGGCTTGGGAGTTGAAGCTTTTTCCAACTGGCTAAGGATGAGATTGATACTAGCACCTAGATCGGCATAGGGCTAAGTGACTATCGAACTCGAAAAATTCACATGGAATGAGAAATCGGACCAGGGTCACCTAGCTTTTCTGGAAGCTTTTAAGGACAAACCGCACAACAATTTTCATTCCAACGTCGTTGGGTAAAATCCGATCAACTTGTCTTTATTATTTAACATCTTTTTTTAAACATCGACGCAACTTTGGCATATTGAATGAGAGCATCCGCAAAACTAATCTCAAAATCGAGGAGCGAAGATTTCGAGATTTCCAAAAACTTTGAAGAAAGAAATGTCATCTTTTCATGAATATTTGTTTGTTGAGTCTTGCGGGGTAGGCAAATTAGTTTGGCTTTGTTACAACGAAAAAAGGTTCTTCGGCTGGTTCTTTGTCTTTGGTTTGTTTTTGGACGAATGGAGGAGGTTGGATGTCTTCGGTGCTCGGTAGCTCCGTATCCTTTGTCGCCTCACTTTCCTTTTCCACCACCAGCGGTGGAATCAGAGGTCCATCGTATGAAACACCACTACAAGTTGTAATTGCCTTGGCTTCATTCCTTGGGTTTGGAATGGTATTGCTTGGTAAAGAACTTGAACTTGAAGGTTGGTTGGTGTGATAGCTTTGCATAAAACTGAGCATCATTTTCTGAAAATCATCTTGCTTCTTTTAAGAATCATTGTAAACTCTTTGAAAATCATTTGGTTTCTTTGAAAAATTATCCAACATCTTTGTAAGATTACTTCATGTTTGATATTTGCTTTAGCATACCTCCTTCAACTTCGTTTTGGACACTCTTGAATTTGTGCAAGGGAGGTAACAGTTTGCAAACCAAAGGTTATTTGTTGGTGGTGGTATGGTGGGGCTTGGTACGGGCTCTTGATTGTTTGGACGGTTTGGTTAAAATTTGTTCCTACGGTTTTGATTAGAATTGAACTTGTTTCCTTTAGTAACGGTTTTGGTTTTTTGGACATTTGGTGGTTGAAACCCGGTGGTCTCATTTGACTTGCCAAATTGGATGGTTGGTTTCTTTGAAGAAAATTACCAACGGCTGCGGTTTGTTAAAATTATTGGATGTTGTCATGAAAAACAAGAAAATCGTTTCCACCTCGAGTTAACGGACAATGATTAAAGATGGTTGATTTCATCCCACACGTGAACATACTTCTCAACGCTTTGGACGGGTACGGGAGTAGTAACAACTAAAGCTTTCATTTCATTCTTCATTTGTTTCATCTTAATACCGTATCTCTATCCTCAGAGAAGCGGCTATTCTGTGATATCAAAAGAATTGTTAGAACGTGAAGAAGTAGAAAGAGGAGCATCCGTACTCACTCTTGAATCATTAGCACGACTTCTTGAGTAACGAACTTTTGACTTGCTTTCAATAATCGCTAAACCTTCTTGAGGCATCTTGTCTAAGAAATTGCCACCGCGGCCGAATCTAAGGCTCATGATCGTTTGAATTAAAAGACATGTAAAAAGTATCGAGTTGGTGTAGTTCGAGAAGCCATGGTGAGGACCCTTGGACGCAGGAGTCTTTAAAAACTTTCCATGCTTGTTGAGTTCGTTTGGTTTTTGGTAAAAGGCAATTGATCTCATTCCTGATAGTAAGTTGTTTTTGAAGTGGGGCAAATTGGTTTATGCAATTTGAAACAAGGGTCGTCATGTAGACTTGATGTAGGAGGTTTCCTTTGTCAAACCAATCTCGGTGCCTTCACGTCATAGAGAAAAAGGAAAAGCAAAAGCTTTATCGAAGTGTTCGGAAAACTTCGGGATGTCTTAACGTTGAAGTGACTGTGTAGAAAGACGAAGGTGATTGTGAGGGTCATGTTACGTAAATTATTAAATTTTTTCGATTGATTAAAGGTTGTTTAAGCTCGAAATTGTTAGCATTGATCGGTGGAACAACTATAGCATCTTCATACCCCTCGATGGGTGCTTGTAACATTTGGGCCATGGTACGATTGTCGGCCATTGCAACAATGTTTTGATCGACAATTGGTTCAAAATTTTCAACAACCGGAAGAGTTTGTTGTTGTCGACGTCTTCGAGATTGCGAACGAGTGCGCATAAAAAGAAAAACTAAAAATCAAAAAGCAAAACTTTACACTAATTTTTTTATATTTTTTTTATTATTATTTTTTTTAACAATGAATTTTAACGGTTACACGGAAGAGACTTAAACCAAATAATCAACTACTTCACGGTAGCTCTTGAAAATTGCTTTTCAAGGTGAGCCGTATTTCGTAGAGACACAAATGGCAAGTGTTAAATCTTTAGTTCGATTTGGGAACCAACAAGTTCACCGGAAATTGAAATGATAATACCTCCGTTGAGAATATTATATTTTGGTATTTTTACCAATTGGTGATTTTTATTTCTTAATTAAAAAGAAAGATTTTTTTATATTTTTGATTTTTTTTCTATTTTTTTTCTTTTACTTATACTAAAAAGAAAAGGAAAATATTTTTTACTTTTTATATTTTATGATTTTTTTTGGATTTTTGAATTATAAAACAAAAATGAAACTTTCGAGGGCGAAAGGATCTTCAAACCAAATCAACAAACACAAAACGTAGGAATCTTAAACACTAGTCCCCGGCAGCGGCGCCAAAAACTTGGTAGCAAGTTATAGATACATATAAAATAATATACTTATAGAGAAATTAAGGAAATCCCCAAGTAACCCTTGGAGAATTCCACTCACAAAGATAATATATAATACGTATATTACCGGATAAGAATGATCACCCGGGTCGTTTCTCCAACGACTTGTGCAATTGAAACCACGTTTTAAGCTTGGATTATGATTTGAATAAGAAAATAGATGATTTGATGAATTATAAATACCAAATAAAAGCAACAAGTAAAAATGAACAATTAAAAACAATTAAGCTCTTAAAAAGGGTAACGGGAAACAAATAAAACGTGACAAATAAACAAGTAAATCAAAATTAAGTCCTAAAAATGCAAACTAAATTTTTAAACCTAAGTTAGGACAAAAGAAAATTTTAAGAAAAAGAAAAACATTTTTTTTTGCTTTTTAGATTTTAAAATATGAATTTTCTAAGATTTAATCTAATTAAAAGCTTAAAAATAATAAAAAATGCTAAAAATATAAATCCTAAAAATTTTATAAAAATTATACTAAAAAGAGAAAGTAATGAGAAATTTTATAAAAATAAAAGCCCTAATTTTTACTTTTTAATTAAAGTTTAATTAAACTAATTAAAAACTAAACCTAATTATTTATTAAAATTATTAAACTAACAAAGAAACTTAACTAAGGACTAACTATGCAAGTCCTTAAAGGACTAACAGTGCAAAACAAAGGACTAACGGGGAAAACAAATAAAACTTAAAAGTTACACTTTCTACCCTGAGGCCCAACCCCGACTTCAAACTAAGTCCATTAGGCCCAAAAATAAGTTCAATTTCGAACTGGCTTATTATGAAAAACTTATAAAATGAAAGTTGTAGATTAAGTTGTAGTGAACAACTTTACTAAAAGAAATTTGTTCTGAAAACCAATAATAAGCTCAAAAACAACTTATCAATAAGCTGTTTACAGAAAGTGTGGTTTTGAGCTTAAAAATCCTAGTTGACACCTAAATCCTTGCACAAGCTTTAATTTAAGCTCAAATTCAAAAGTAAAAGATGTTCCTGAGAGCTTATGATATGCTTAAGCTAAATGTGAAAAGAGATTTGAGCTAGAAACACTGAAAGGCAACTGAAATTGATGATTAAAATGCTAAACTCAGAAAGAATACTTAAAAGCACAAAATCAAATTAAGCTATTAAGCTTATTAAGCTCTGACAGAAGTTCAGCTTATGCAAAGTAGTTAAGCAACTATAAAGCTAGGATTCTAAATTCTAAAACCTATTCCTATAAGCTAGAATATTAAACTTAGAAGCTGAAATTCAAATACTACTATTTTTGGCTTTTGGCTTTTTTAAGCTAAGATACCTTAAGCAAATAAGCAAGAAAGTGAAAATTAATAACTAATCTAAGCTAACCTATATGAAATCTAAGAACTGCATGAATTTAAAAGCCTATAACCTAAAATTCCAAACTGAAATTAAACCAAAAGTTCAGCAGTGGTAACTGTGTTACCACTGTTGGTGTAAATGACAAAACCACCAAGCTTAAATGTAGTGAACCTTAAGAGGTAAAAACTGCATACACACTTTATTTGAGTGTGTAAAAACACAAATCTAACCCAAACTAGTCTTGAGGACCTTGAATCAATTTTTAAGCAAGTAATTCAAAGAGAAATTTTCCCCTGGTGCAGGAACATCTAAAATAAGACCTAACTTTTTAATTTCTTAAAACTAACTTCTAAAAACTAAATCACAACTAATTTTAAATGAAAACTCAACTGACTTTACTCAAATTGCACAATCTACTTTGACTTTTAGTGGTCAATTAAGCTTAATCCAAACACTCCTTTAGGATATTGACAGATTCAAAATGAGCTTTAAAATGAAATCTACTTATTTAAACCTTGATACCAGACATCCATGAACTTTTAACAAACTTGACAAACATGATTTAACAGCTAGATAAGCAACAATCAAAGATCTACTCTATTTTCTACTATTTTTGGTTTTTTTATGGTTTTTAATGACAGCAAAGAAGAACTCTAGGATCTAAGATATAATAAGCAAAAACAGATTATAAAACACACTTAATAAGCTAGAATAAGGGCAAATAAGTACTAATAAGCAACTAGAAACAGCAAATAAGCAAATCTAAGCTAATAAGCACCTTAACTACTATTTATGCTAGAAATTAAAGACAAAAGGAATTTAAAAGAGAAACTTACTTGAGCTTCAGCTTAACAGAAGCTAGAATGCTCTTAGAGCTTTGCTACAAGCTCTGGCTTATTTAAAATAAGCCAGTATTAGTCCATGGAGATCCTTCCATTATTGATCTCCCTTCCAAAAGTCCAAAGCAAAGGTGATTGACAGATTTTAAGTATTTAAGTATATTAAGTCCCTTTTAAGCTCAAATCCAAGCTTATAGACTTGGATGAGCTATATTGAGCTTATGAGAGCTTATGAGTAACTTTAAGATATTAAAACTTAGGATCAAAACAGGATTAAATGAAAACTCAGCTTATATTAATGATAAAATTCAGATTACAATACTTGAGAATAACAAATTACAAGAGCTTAATAACTAAAAGAAAATTACATTTTTTTTAAAACTACATAAGCTAAATTTTTAAGCTAAAAATTACAAGGAAAGAAGATAAATGTGTGTGAGAGGTGAGGCCTATATATAGCCTTGCTGAGAAGCTTCTAGGTCTTGATTTCTGTTAGACGCTCCTGTCAACATCATCCCTTGATCATTCTTCAATCATTGAAATCCACTTTTCCACCGTTAGATCAAAAATAGAGCTCACACGGATTGCCAACGTGGCAATCCGTTGTGATGCTCTTGTGCTTTCTCTCTGAGTGAATTCAGTCCAAAAATTTCATTCCCTTTGTGCTTTCTCCATAGCCACGTGGCCTCTTGCTTAAGTGAGCTAATGAGATGCTTTGATTTGACCCATTTGTCCCTGCCATCTTATATGCGATCACTTGAATTACCTTAATTGCCCATCAATTGGGGAAAGCCCTTTGATTTACCTTGGGTTAATGTTGGGGACGATGGGTGAATAGTGCCCACGTTTTCCCGCTTGTTTTAACTGTCATAGGGTAAAATCGTTTTAAACTTTTAAATAATTACACTTTCAGTCAAATTCAGTCCTTGTCATTATTTATCCTAAGATATAGTGTAAAATGACTTTGGCAATTGGCATTTTAGGTCCCTGTGGTTTATAAAAAAGAAATGGGCTAGGATTTTAGGCTTATGGTTTGGGCTTTTGGGCTTTTGAATTGTATTTGGTATCCGGGTAGGGTTATTTAGGGTTTTGAGGCCCAATAAGAGTTTAGGGACCAATTGTGAGTTTTTCTGAAACTTGGAGGACTAAAGTGGATTATTTTTGGGTTTTGTCTTTTTTAGTTGACCACTGTTTGACTTTCCTTTGACTGTTTGACTTAGGGCTGACTTTTCTTTGGCTTTGCTTCCGGCTTTTGTGCACTCTTCCGTTCTCGTGTCCGTGCTTGCCCGTTTTTGATTGTTTTCTTGTGATTTTTGATATATCTGTACCTGCACACACAAAACACAAATACAAGCATATTTTTGCCATTTTTGGTCTGTTTTGGGCTTAATTGGGCTTATTTAGGTATAAACGGATATGTGTATTTTGCACATATCATATGTATCGTTGAATTTTGAGTTAAGGTTAATTAGTGACTTATGATTCATAATTTATTTAGGAATTTAATAAATGGGAATAATGTGGAAAAATATTATTTAGTAGTAAAAGTGTTTTTATTTAAAGTGACTAGTTATTTTAAAGGTTTAAAAGAAATAAGTAATACATAGTTTTTGTTTTAAGAAAAGATATAATATATATATATATATATATATATATATATATATATATATATATATATATATATGCCAAAAAATTTATAACAAAAAAATAAAAATATTAAGGGTGTGTTTGGATTGGCTCATAGAATGGGAAGGAAAAAACAAAAGATTTTTGAGTTTTATAAGAAAACAAAATTTTTAACACTTATCCTTAAACTAGTATAAATACAAACAAACCTAAACCCTAAATCAGTTTTTGTTCTCCTCTCCCCCTCTTGAGTTCGACCGGCCACACAAGACATGGAAGAAACATCAAATTTTTTTGAAGAAAATTAGGTTTAAGTTCGTGTGTTTTCGGGATCAAAGGTTTAATCTATAACCCTTTTTATTTAAACTCTTTTAATTTGAATAATTGTAATTTTTTAATTGGTGGAATTAGAGTTTCATAAAAATACAACAAACATGTTGGCAAGATCTTGTAAAATCATTTAGGGCATAATTATTAGCGTATGGATACGTTTTGTTAGGGTTAAGTGTTGTTAAAATCGAAATTAAAACTAGGCAGATTTTTAGGTCATCTTGTAAAACTCATAACTTGATCATAAAAATAGGTTTTAATGTTTTTATTGAGCCTAAAATTAGAGTCTACTTTTCAACAAAATTGGTTTCGTGAATTTTCAGTAAGTGGAAGTCAGTCAAATTAATTTTACAAGATAAGTTGTCAAAACTGAGTTTTGTGGACAGATTTTAGGTTGCGTTCGGGAGGTTATAAACCATATCAAAACGTCTTTTAATTGATGAAACTTGAAATGGAGTAAGTTCTATGTGTCTATGAGTTTTTGGAATTTTTGTAAATTTTTCCTAACTGTCTAAATGGGTCTGATCAAGTCAAAGTTTTTAGTAGTCGAATCATATCACTTTTTGGACGCTTTGTGCTGTTGGATTTTTAGAAAATAGTAAAGATTATTAAATAATTATGGGAAAAATAGGTTAATACTATAATATGTTGAAATTACAGAATATAAAGTATGTGAATTTATTAAGGTTATTTGTTATTTATAAAAATTCGTTAAGTAACTATAAAAAAATCTGCAAAAAATGGGAAAGCTTGAATTGAAGGATAGAAGGTGTTTAGAGTATAGTTAAGTCATGGGTAGTATAGTGTAATGTTTATAATCATGGTATGAATATTAGTAATCCATCAATTGAAAGGTTACATGAGTTAGGGCCATAAATCCTTGATCATGAGTAACCCGTTAGTTGTATTGTGTAGATTTTTTCTTGGACATTTGTGCGCGTTTAAGAGGTTCGAGGTGAGTATTCATAGCCCTTTTTAACTATTTTCTTAGGGTGAAAATGATACTAAATGTGTTTTGAAATGTTTTAGTGTTGTGATAAATGTTTTTAGTTATTTTGGACATTACATGGTATTATTGCTAATGTGTTATGAGTTTATGGATCGGAGGGGTACGTCTACCCAATATTACATGTAATTATGGATCGGAGGGGTACGCCTACCCAATATTAGATGTGATTATGGATCGGAGGGGAACGCCTACCCATATGATGTGTATAAGTTGTTGATTCATTTAGGTGAGCTTGGTTTGATGCCAGTGATAATCTAAGTCTAAGTGTGTACTTTGTTTATGTGATATTAATTGCATGCATATGTATATAGTACTATAGTATGTCCTAATGTTTTGAAATCGCAACGAGAGTAAGTGTTTTGTTTTAAACCTATGAATCTCACCAACATTATGTTGACATTTTAAGTATCATTTTTAGGTGAGCATAGCAAAGTTAAGGATGTTAAGATGCGTGGCTAGTGAGACCTTAGGATTTGTATCATGGAGTCTTCTTTTCTTGAGTCTTTATTTCGTATTTTCGTACTTTGGATATTTTGAATAATCGAGATGTTATGTTTGGATTTATTTTCATATGTCTATGTATTGTGTGTGCGATTAACCTCAATACAAGACCCCTCTTGTGTTAGGTGTCATCATAACACTTTGGTTTTAATTTAATGCATTCTAGACATTCTCTATTGTTGACATCAATGTGTTGTGATGATGCCTATCTTGTTATGCCTCGTAATTTCGCCTTGGCGGGGTGTGACAGATTGGTATCAAAGCAATTAGTTATAGAGAAGTAGGTGGTTTGACCTAGACTATAACCTAAGAGTCCTTTATATAGCTGCATAATAGGATCTATGTGTTTAGCTATCTAGACGTTTTGTTTTTTTTTTGTTTTTTAAGAGTTTTATCTCAACCTATGAGCTACTCGATACCAGAAGCGCCAGGATAGGATCCAAGTAGGGAGGAGCCTCCCGAGGAACCGAAGGAGGAAGCGTAGTTACAGGAGTCAGAGGAGGTGGCCGACTCAGATCTCTTGTTGAATGCTCGTAGTAGGCCTGGACTCGTAGAGTCCGGTGACTTTTGCGAAAGCAAAGTCAAACCCAAGCGAGGCCCAGCATAAGTTTATCCCGTCTTTTACCTCGACACGTTGCTATCGATAATTTCTTTCGAATATTATGTATTTTTGGGCGTTTCAAGACCTTCGTTTTCTTTTTGTCATTTTTGATTTTATCTTTATATAAATAAATATTGGTTGGACTGGGCATTGTTTCTGTGTTATATTAGAGTCGTTTAAGATGTACAATGTGGTATATGTGCGTTATCATTGAGATGTGTAGTCTTGGAATTAAGTACACGTGTGAAAGGATGCACTTATAATTATGGCTGGCCAACATAATTATAAAGACATCACACACGTAGACTTGTGACCATGATAGCATTGATCGGTGTTTGCTTGTTAGATGTAGTGTAAGATGTTGCATTATGTGCGGTTGTATTATGAATAGTTACAAAGTTAGTAAGTTTCCCTTCTATTTATCGCTTGCGGATACCCCGGATACTCGTTATTGCTACTATTATGATTGTTGGGTTTGTTCAGTTGCTTAATATTTTGTTTGGATTTCTAACTCTGAGTGTAGCATCCCTTGCTCGTACCATGTTAGTACGGATGTCCTATCTTTCCTATTCGGCATCCTGATGAATATTGGTTGTTCGGATCTGCTTCTTTGGATATTGGTGCATTTCATTGGTTCTTTCGTTGCATTGATTACTCGTATGAGTATCAAAATTTTCTTTTATGCACTAATTGTTCCTAACATATTAGTGTGGACCATTACTATGTTCTTTATATATTCTTTGGTTTGCGTAACATCTTGCAGAATGTTAGTACCAACGCTTTTCAATGGTTGTTCTTTTGATTGTGAGTACGGATGAGTCTTTACGTTCTTCTTTTGGTTCGTAATGTCTTTGTATGAATTTATCTTGTGCATGTTTGTTTCACTGTTATTTTGACTATATGGTTCCTTGTACTTCCTTTCACTTTCAAACAATAGAATTGGGTTAGAGTCTTTACGGTATTTTACAATCCCTTTTGGTATTACGATGTCCTTTGTTTAGGTAATATATTTTATATTGATGTCGAGTTATGAAAATCCTTTTGAAGTATATCTTGATGGTTTTTAGGAAAAACTATTTTTGAAATGATCTTATAAATACGTTATGACATCGCTTTTATGTGAATGTCACTTTATTTTTATGAAAACTATGTTTGCAATGATTTTTATAAAACGATGTGATACAGGTTAACTGTCAATACTATGTTTAAAATGATAATTATGAATAAGATATGTTTAAAAAGGTCTTTACAAATAAGATACGAAACTATTTTTTAATGGTTAATAAATTTTATTTTTATTATGAAAAGTATGTTTAAAATGATTCATAATGGTAAGATGTGATACACCGTTAAATAACTGTCTCTAGATTTTTTTATGACAACCATGTTTAAAATGAATTTTATAAAGATTATATTTTAGATGATTTTTTTTGTGTAATTTATATATACAGGACAGCGACATAAGGTTATGAAAGGGGGGGGGGGGGGGGGGAACAAAGTGAAGGTAGACATACCCCGTGCCCCCCGCCTCCCGCCTCACCTGTGTCTTTATAACGGGGTGGGGGGGGGGGGGCTCAAAATTGTCGCGCGTGGGACGTGGGGGGGGGGACACCACACACACGGACACCACAGGGGGCACCACACAACATTGGGTGGCACACACAAGGGAAAAGAAGAACACAAACATAAGAGGCCACCCGAAGGGGGGGGGGGGGGGAGACACAGACAAGGGGAACAGTAGAGTCGGATTGAAAACAGCAACAAAGAAACTACACTACCACACACGCTGCCAGGAGCGCGCGGGGGGGGGGGGACAATGTCCTCGGTAGGGGCACCCACGGCACGATGGACCAAGGGTGCCTTCCTTCGCCCGGGGGGGGGGGGGGGGGGGGGGGGGGGGGGTGAACCGCACCTTCGCCACGGGGGGTGGGCCCCCCTCGTCAACAACGGGGGGGGACTGGCAAACGAAAAACCCGGACACCCTTACACCTCTGTCTAACCCCCACCATTCTGCTACCCCTCCCGGGTGGGAGGGACTACCCCGGCCTTCAGTGAGGGACCCGGGGGGGGGGCCCACATTGTTTTAAGAAGGGGGGGGAGGAGGAGGACCGGTTTGTGGGGGGAATGTGTGTCCCCATACCCCACGACCTCCTGTCCCATTCGGGCCACATCCAAACCTCCCCTGTGTTGAACCTCGGATGAGGGGGGGGCAACCCCAATCGCCAGGCCGTGTGGGGGGGGGGGGGAGTGTGTGAGACGGGGGGGGGTGGGGGGGGGGAATGGCCCGCCAAGGAAAGGGGAAGCTGACTTAACAACGTGAGTGTGTCCGGGGATGAGAGACACACAGCGCACATCACCGAGACCACCAGCCACAAGTGGGAGGGGGGGCAAGGGTGAGGAGAAAAGTGACAAATCAAGGGGGGGGGGGGGGGGGGGGGGGGGGGGGTATGAGGGGGAGTGGTGTTGGTGGTGGGGGCGTGTTGTTGAGGTGTGTGTGTGTGTGTTGGTGGAAGAGACACCAAAGCGAACATACAAAAAAACGACAGCAAATAAGGTACCTAGAAAGCGTTAAGTCTAGGTAAGTATGTGAAAGGAAAGCTGTGTGTGGCTCATACTGTGTTCGGGCCAACCCACGCCTGTCTAAGGAGGGGTGTGGGTTGCCTACGGGGACCCTGTGTGTCCACCCAGGGGGGGGGGGGGGGGGGGGGTCCCTCCAGACAATAGACCCTGTGTGTGTGCCCCGCAGTGGCCGGGGGGGGGTGGGGGGGGTCATCCGTGGCAGGAGGTGCGTATGCACCCCAGGTTTGAAAGTGAGCGTCACCCCGATCGGGCGGCTTGCGAGGGGAAAGGTATAAGGAGCAAGCACACACCCCAGAGTCCCACCAAATGAAACCCTGCTTTGCGATGCGGGCACTCCGCCTTGTGTGTGGTGTGCGGGGGGGGGGGGTTGGGGGTGGGGGCGCAAAACCCAACAAAACCAATAGCACCATAAACACCATCTCGCCACCCGCCTCCATATCCGGCAACACAAAACCACATTCCTTCTACTTTTCCATGGATGTATAATCCGTCCCGGCACAACGCCCCCCCCCCCTCGTGTGTGTGTCCCACCCCTGGTTCTCCCGATATGGTCCTCACCGCCCCCGCTGAAGAACTTCGACCGGTTGTGCAGCATCAGGCCCCTGCTCGCAGGGTGGGGGGGTGGTGGAGGGGGGGGGTACAGAAAATCCTAAAGGCAACCGCAACATCCACCCCTACCAACGCAAAACCTACCCCCATCTATCTATCTCTACATGTGAACATGTCTCTTACACCAGCACACACGGGGGGAGCTACAGTAAAGGGTATGTGTGAGTTTACCCCGTAACCCTCTCATACTCAAAACGCATGGGGGGGGGCACCCATGTGTGTCCCACACCCGCCAGGTGCTGTGCCTTTGTCGTGGCCCTCAGCCAGGCCCCCCACATCCCGTCCCCAGGTCTCCGCGTGGTACCCCTCCTTCAAGATAGTGAACCCCTACCAACATTGTTGTGTTGTACCCAACTCCACATCCTCGGGGGTGTGTGTACACGCGGAGCGATGCGGGTGGGGGGGGGGGGGGGACATACATCTACGTAAAGTGTGTCGGGAGGACCCCCCCTGACACTCCGAACCCCCATCTCCAACATCCACCGCTCATAAACCCCCTGACAAACCCCCCACCACACTCCCCACAAATAAACCCATGAGGTCTTTACAAATAAGATACGAAACTATTTTTTTAATGGTTAATAAATTTTATTTTTATTATGAAAAGTATGTTTAAAATGATTCATAATGGTAAGATGTGATACACCGTTAAATAACTGTCTCTAGATTTTTTTATGACAACCATGTTTAAAATGAATTTTATAAAGATTATATTTTAGATGATTTTTTTATATATATTTAAATTGATTTTTATATTTTAAACGACTTTCTTTATTATTTTAAAATGATTTTTATAAAAACAGTATTTTGTTGGTTGTTTCGAGTAAAGTCGATTATTCATATAAGAATCCTATCTTTTCATTTATCAATCTTGATATGTAATTTTATTCGGTATGTGTTCCTTTTGTCGTGGTACGCTTGTTGATTCTTTCGTTTACGTTTTTCTATCGATAAATATATTTTATCCTTTCTTTTAAAGGATTCTCATGACAATTGCTCTGCGTCTCTTTTCATCCGTGAAATCCCTTATGTATTTCGTAGCCTTTGATTCGATGTTCGGTTTCTACCGTATTATTTTCTGGATCTGATTTTAGTTTCATCTTCACTGAATTCGTGCCTTATTTAAATGTGAAACCTAGTATTTTAAAACCTGATTATGTGTTAGAAGTGGCTAATGGTAAGAAGGTAGAAACTGATAGGATTATCCGTGGGTGCAAACTAGAACTAGGAGATTCCCTGTTCACTATTGACTTGATACCTTTTGGGCATGGAAGTTTTGATGTTATTGTGGTTATGGATTGGTTGTCTAGACATAAGGCTGAGATAGTTTTCATGAGAAGGTGGTTAGGATACCATTAGAAAATGATAAGTTACTCTTAGAGCGAACCACAGAGAGTTCAAAATCAATTAAGGGTACAGAAATTGGACGAACCAAAGTTAGGCAACATATCAATTATACGAGATTCCCTGTGGTGTTTCCTGAGGAATTATCAGGATTTCCACCTCAACGACAAGTAGGATTCTGCATAGACTTAGTTTCTGGAGCGACGTCAGTTGTGAAAATCTCCGTATCGACTAGCACCATCAAAAATGCAAGAGTTATCAAAACAGCTTTAAGAGTTGCAAGACAAGAGATTTATTCGGCCAAGTCATTCTCCGTGGGGAGGACCTGTGTTGTTTGTGAAGAAGAAGGACGGTTTATTTTGTATGTGCATAGACTACCGAGAGTTGAAGAAGCTAGCCGTCAAGAATCGTTATCCACTCCCCAGGATCAACGACTTTTTCGATCAATTGCAAGGTTCGCGTTATTTTTCTAAGATAGATCTTCATTCCGGTTATCGTCAATTAATAGTGCACGAAGCAGATATTCCAAAGACTGCATCTAGGACACGGTATGAACATGTTGAGTTACGGTTATGCCTTTTGGGTTAACCGATGCACCAGCGGTTTCATGAACTTAATGAACCGGGTGTGCAAGCCTTATCTAGATGAGTTTTTCATTGTGATTATCAATGATATCTTGATCTAATCGAAGTCTAAAGAGGATCATGAGGTCGATTTGAAGTTAGTGATGGAGCTACTCAAGAAGGAGAAGTGTTTGCCAAATTTTCTAAGTGCGAATTTTAGCTACAAGAAGCACATTTCCTCGGACACGTAGTTAACAACAATGGTATTAACGGGGACCCTAATAAGATTGAAGCAGCAAGGAATTGGAAAGTACCTAAGACGCCATCCGAGATACGATCATATCTGGGATTGACAAGTTACTACCGGCCTTTCATCGCAAATTTTTCTAAGAGTGTTAAACCCCTTACTTCACTAACATAGAAGAATCAGAAGTACGAGTGGGGCGCGGAGCAAGAAGAGGCTTTTCAGGCATTGAAGGACAATTTTTGTACTCCACCGATAAGGTCATTTCTTGACGGACCAGACGACTTTATGGTTTACTACGGTGCTTCAATCAAAGGATTTGGGTGCGTACTTATGCGAAAAGGCTTGCATACGCATCACGACAACTGAGGATTCATGATAAGAACTATACCACTCAGGATTTAGAGCTGGGAGCGATGATCTTTGCTCTTAAGAGTTGGAGACATTATTTGTATGAGACGAAAAGTGTTCTCTACACAGATCATAAGAGTCTACATCATATATTTAACAAGAAGGAGTTAAATATGCGACAACAAAGATGGATTTAACTTTCTAGTGACTAAGACTGTGAGATTCGCTACCATCCAGGAAAGGAAAATTTAGTGGTCGATGCATTAAGTAGAAAGGAGAGGGTGAAACCAAGACGAGTACGCACAATCTCCAAGACTATTCAGTCAAGTGTTAAGGACAAGATATTGGCTGCTCAAGGTGACGCATCCAAGGTAAAGAATGCGCCAGTAGAAGTGCTGCGTGACTTGGACCAACAAATGGAAAAGAGGGCAGATGGTGGTTTGTACTTTATGGATTGAATTTGGGTTCTATTGGTAGGAAGTGTAATAGATGAGGCCCATGCATCAAGGTACTCAGTACATTCGGTAGCGGATAAGACGTACTATAACCTTGGAGACATGTATTGGTGACCACGTATAAAGAAGGATATAGCTACTTATGTTAGCAATTTTCTGACTTGTTCAAAGGTGAAGGCTGAAATGTCAAAGACCTTTGGGTTTGTTGCAACATCCTGAGATACCTGAGTGAAAATGGGATAGAATCACCATGTATTTTATCACTAAGTTGCCAAGGTCAAAGAGTGGGCCTGATACAATTTGGGTAATAGTCGATAGACTGACTAAGTTAACCTATTTTCTAGCTATGCGAGAAGATTACAAGATGAGAAGTTGGCAAGGATTTATATTGATGAGATAGTAGCAAGGCATGGAGTTCTGGTTTCGATCATCTCAGATTGTAATGGAAGATTTACTTCGCTGTTTTGGCAGACATTGCAGAAAGCATTAGGAATACGACTAGATATGAGTACGGCTTATCATCCTCAAACAGATGGACAAATTGAGCGTACCATTCAAATGTTGGAGGATATGCTAAGAGCGTGTGTAATTGATTTTTGAGGAAGTTGGGATATTCATCTACCCTTAGTTGAGTTTTATTATAACAATAGCTATCATTCGAGTATTCAATGTGCTCCATTTAAGGCATTGTATGGAAAGAAGTGTAGGTCGCCTATTCTTTGGGCCGAGGTCAAAGAGAATCAACTAATTAGACCAGAAATGGTGCAAGAGACAACCGATAGGGTGGTATTGATTAATGAAAGACTCAAAGCGGCTAGAGACCGCCAAAAGAGTTATGCTGATAATAGAAGGAAGCCTTTGGAGTTTGAAGTTGGTGATCAAGTATTGCTAAAAGTGTCACCTTGGAAAGGTTTAGTGCGTTTTAGAAAGAAACATAAGTTATTACCGAGGTATGTAGGACCATTTGAGGTTCTTGAAAGGATTGGTCTTGTAGCTTATCGTTTAAGATTGCCCTAGAAGTTGAGTAGTGTACATGATACATTCCATGTGTCAAACCTTAAAAAGTGTCTGGTGGGTGCAAATCTGCATGTGCCACTAGAAGAAATTAATGTAGACAAAACCCTTCGTTTTGTTGAAGAACATGTAGAGATAATGGATCACGAAGTTAAGAAGTTAAAGCGTAGTAGAATCCCGATTGTTAAAGTTCGTTGGAATTCTAGGCATGGACCTGAGTTTCCTTGGGAACGAGAGGATTTTATGAAAGCTAAATATCCGAATTTGTTTGTTGATCGGGTTGATGAGTCTACTAGTTAAATATTAGGATGAAATTTCCCTGAGGGGATTCTATGACAACCGTGATTTAGCAAGGTTAGTTTAACCGTTAGTGTTAGCTTACCTAGCTTTATGTGTTTTAGTTTTATATGCGAAAGTCATTTTGGTATTATATGGTATATGATATATGCGTTATTATATGTGTTTGAGATAGTGGAAATGAATGATTTAGTCATTTCGTTTCACATGTGATGGTGATTTTAGGAGTATAGTGATTCTGTTATTTTACCGTTAGTAAAATGAAGGAAGTATGTATCGTTGAATTTTGTGTTAAGGTTAATTAGTGACTTATGATTTATAATTTATTTAGGAATTTAATAAATGGGAATAATGTGGAAAAATATTATTTAGTAGTAAAAGTGTTTTTATTTAAAGTGACTAGTTATTGTAAAGGTTTAAAAGAAATAAGTAATAAATAGTTCTTGTTTTAAGAAAAAATATAAATATATATATATATATATATATATATATGTTGAAAATTTTATAACAAAAAAATAAATAAATATTAAAGATGTGTTTGGATCGGCTCATAGAAGGGGAAGGAAAAAGGAAAAGATTTTTGAGTTTTATAAGGAAACAAATCTTGTAACACTTATCCTTAAACTAGTATAAATACAAATAAAGCTAAACCCTAAATAAGTTTTTGTTCTCCTCTCCTCCTCTTGAGTTCGACCGACCACACAAGACAAGAAAGAAACATCAAATTTTTTTGAATAAAATTTGGAGTTAAGTTCGTGTGTTTTCGGGATCAAAGGTTTAATCTATAACCCTTTTTATTTAAACTCTTTTAATTTGAATAATCGAAACTTTTTAATTGGTGGAATTAGAGTTTCATAAAAATACAGAAAACATGTTGGTAAGATCATATATAATCGTTTAGGGCATAATTATTAGCGTATGGATGCATTTGGTTAGGGTTAAGTGTTGTTAAAATCGAAATTAAAACTGGGCAGATTTTTAGGTCATCTTGTAAAACTCATAACTTAGTCATAAAATTAACTACAGATAGTCTACTTTTCAACAAAATTGGTTTCGTGAATTTTCAGTAAGTGGAAGTCAGTTAAATTAATTTTACAAAATAAGTCGTCAAAACTGAGTTTTGGGGACAGATTTTGGGTTGCGTTTAGGAGGTTAGAAACCATATCAAAACGTCTTTTTAATTGATTAAACTTGAACTTGAGTAAGTTTTATGTGTCTATGATTTTCTGGAATTTTTGTAGATTCTTCCTAACTGTCTAAATGGGTCTGATCAAGTCAAAGTTTTTAGTAGTCAAATTAGATTACTTTTTGGACGCTTTGTGTTGTTGGATTTTTAGAAAATAGTAAAGATTATTAAATAATTATGGGAAAATAGTGTAATACTATAACATGTTGAACTTACAAAATATGAAGTATGGGAATTTATTAAAGTCATTTGGTATTTATAAAAATTCGTTAAGTAACTATAAAAAATTAGCCAAAAACAGGAAATCTTAAATTGAAGGATAGAAGGTGTTTAGAGTATAGTTAAGTCATGGGTAATATAGTGTAATGTTTATAATCATGGTATGAATATTAGTAATCTATCAATTGAAAGGTTACATGAGTTAGGGCCATAAAGCATTGATTATGAGTAACCCGTCAGTTGTATTGTGTAGATTTTTTCTTGGACATTTGTGCGCGTTTGAGAGGTTCGAGGTGAGTATTCATAGCCCCTTTTTAACTATTTTCTTGGGGTGAAAATGATACTAAATGTGTTTTGAAATGTTTTAAGTGTTGTGATAAATGTTTTTAGTTGTTTTGGATATTACTTGGTATTAATGCTAATGTGTTATGAGTTTATGGATCGGAGGGGTACGCCTACCCAATATTGGATGTGATTATGGATCGAAGGGGAACGCCTACTCAATGTTGGATGTGATTATGGATCGGAGGGGACCGCCTACTCATATGATGTGTATAAGTTTTTGATTCATTTAGGTGAGCTTGGTTTGATGCCAGTGCTAATCTAAGCCTAAGTGTGTACTTTGTTTATGTGATATTAATTGCTTGCATATGTGTATAGTACTATAATATGCCCTAATGTTTTGAAATCGCAACGAGAGTAAGTGTTTTGTTTTAAACCTATAAATCTCACCAACATTATGTTGATGTTTTTAAGTATCATTTTTAGGTGAGCATATCAAAGTTAAGGATGTTAAGATGTGTGGCTAGTGAGACCTTAGTATTTGCATCATGGAGTCTTCTTTTTTGGAGTCTTCATTTCGTATTTTCGTACTTCAGATATTTTGAATAATCGAGATGTCATGTTTGGATTTATTTTCCTATGTCTATGTATTGTGTGTGTGATTAACCTCAATACAAGACCCCTCTTGTGTTAGGTGTCATCATAAAACTTTGGTTTTAATTTAATGCATTCTAGACATTCTCTATTGTTGACATCAATGTGTTGTGATGATACCTATCTTGTTATGCCTCGTGATTCCGCCTTGGCGAGGTGTGGCATTCTCTTTTCGAGGTAGGGTATCATTGCGAAGTGTTGTTTTGATTGAATAGGCATCCAAATCTTTTAGTCTATACGATCCCTTCTCTTCATAATAGCAATCATCATACAAATGACTAGTGAAGGGAATAGTTGCTTGTTTTGGCTCGAAAATCAACTTACTGTTCTGTTGGGCTGATACGGCGTATCGGGTGGATCCTATACGGCGTATCGGGATCGTATCAGTTTCAACAGTAGTCAAGATTGAGTTGACATGATCTCTCGGGTTCGTTTCAGTTGAGCTATGTAAACTTCCAGATCCCCTTTCTTACAGATGCTTGCTCATTTGCCTGATTTGAATTTCCAAAGCCTTGATTGAGGCTCCTTGGTTTCTGATAGCAGCATTTGTGGAAGCTTGAATTTCCTTGATCAGGTTGGAGTTTTATTCATTTCTTTTTGCTGATTCATTCATAAACTTGCTCAGTGATTCTTCCATTGATTGTCTTCGCTCTTGATATTGCCCTCCTTGTTGGAAAGGTACACCAAATTGAGTATAACACGCTTCTTCAAGGGTTTTTTCTTCTTCTTTAAGTGGATAGTATTTGGTGTAATGGGGTCCC
>BQNB010080932.1:0-22500 GCA_026074375.1 Tanacetum coccineum
CAGAACACCCTTAACTATTTAAAAAATACCAAACAGACCCTACGACTTAAACAAAATTTAGCTTATTTCAAAAGTGAAAATAAGCAAAAACTTAAAACAGAAAAGTTAAACCTGAGCTTATCTACTACAACTTTAATAAAAGCACATTGACATTTTAACTACTGAATAAGCAAGAAATTAAGCTTTTAATCTGTGCTACAGAAACTATGGTTTTCCTTAGAAATTCTAACTTTTCTAAACTTTGGCTTATTTCTAGCTTAATACTCAATGAAAATAAAAACCAAAAGTAACTACAAGAAGCTTAAAATGTGTACTTAAGATACCTAAAAAGAAAAATGCTAAAAGAAAACTAGATTAACAAGAAATTTGTTCTTAAAAAGTGAAGGTTCAGGCTTGATTACTGATATTAAGCAATTCCTAATAAGCTAAATAGCTCAAATCTAAATCCTAGAAACTGGAATTTTGAAAATAAGCTCTACTATGGATATAGAAGAAACCTAGATAAAAGGATTTTGGAATGAACAACTAGAAAATAGGAATTTAATCTAGATCATTTAATCAACTAAAATAAGATTTTTACCTAGATAAGCTAATCTTAACAGCTGATTAAGTCTATCCTAATAAGCAATAAAAAGAACTTTTTAGCTAAAAGGCAAAATCTACAGTCAAACTAACTAAGCTTCAAAGCTCAGATTCTATCTACTACTAATTAGTGTTTAAAGTGAATCCAAACAAAATCCTTGAAATTTCAGCTGCTGCTAATACAACTTTTGCAGGAAAATTAGGGCTAGTCTAAAGCTTAGAAATGAAAATTAAAATATGATCTATATAAAGCTAATGGACTACTACTAAATTGCTTAAAGCTAAGTTCTTATCACCTAATTTCAAGTGCTATAAAGTAGCTAGAAAAATGATGAGACTCAGCAGTATTAACTGAGTAAATACTGCTCATAGAGTCTTTAAAAATGCAAATTAACTTCTGAAACCTTTAGAAATCTTGTTTCTCATGAGAGACTCAACTAAAGAAAAAGATTAGACTAATGGTAATTGACTTTTAGAGTCAAAGTTGTGTAATTCCAAACACTCCTTACACTTCTGATTATTTCTAAACAGCTTTTAAAATCTAACTTCAAACTAAATAACTAAAAACCTTATATCTACTCTAGCTATAGAAACTAATTTAATTAAGTATTTATGATCTAAAATTCATAGCTTTTGTTCAAAGTGAAATACTTCTCAGCTAGGCGAACCCTTAAATGACTATATTTTTAAGAAATGAAACCTTAATGGATTCTAGCTACGACAGCTTAAAGCATTTGAATCTCTAAGCTAACTAAACAATATTAAACAGGTTTAAGCACAAAAAGTAAACACAATAAGCTACTGGATTAAGCTATTTGAATGCTGAAATCAAAATCATGAAGCTAAACCTTTGAATTTGTAGTCTCTGACCCTAGCCACTCTTTCTGAGTGAGTGGCTTTCAAATTCAAAACCTATATGGCACCTTGCCTCTAAACCAATAAGCTATAAGCTCAATAAGCTGAAATTTGCTTATTATTCCTTATTGCTTCCAATCTCAATTAAACTGAACTCAAATGAACTTAGGTGAACAAAAGTAGACAAATATAGTATTTAAAAAGCTTTTAACAAAAATTGAACAACTTTTGAACTAGAGAAAACAGAATAAGCTCAATTGAGCTTATTACAAGCTTATTAGCTAAAACTGGCTTATAACATGTAATCTTGAACACAAACACAACTCAACTAGTTTTATTGCTTTAGAAAGAATAGTACAAGACAAGAAACAGAAGGTACAAATGACTTGAAAGTTTAAAAGCTCAATTTGAAAAGGTGAACAGTACAAGGAAAATTGAAAAGAGAAAATTACAAAAAACTGAATTAACTAACTCTCACAAACTGAATAACAAGCTCCTATATATAGGTAGAGGTGAAGAGAAGATGAGAACTCCAAGCATTCCTAGCCGTTGATCTCTTTTTCTTGAATCTTAGCCGTTGGATGTGATGGGTGAGGTGTTCGCACCAATCACTGCTTGCCAGGTGTACAAAATGACGTGGAAGTGAACTCTGATTGGTGGAGTGGAGTTGGAAGAAACGGGAAAGGGATTTTGGGAGGTTGGGTTTGTTCGGGCTTTTTGGCGGGAAAAACGGGTATAAGGTTGTTAGGAAGAAAGGTTATCCCGCGTTTGTGTTTGAAAGTTTGGGATTATTGCATAACAAGCCCTTGTGTTTCTTTTTTCCAAAGTGTAGTATATAAGTAAGTTTGAGAATTGGCGTTTCTGGCCCTTGTAGTTCTTAAAACAGGAAATGGGCTTTTTGGTAATTTTGCATCCACTTCAAAGGGTAGAATGGTCATTTCACTTCAAACTTTGACTTGACTTTTCATGATTTTGACCTCCTTTGACTTAATTTGACTTTTTCTTTGTGTCGGGCTGATCCGGCTTTGATATCTTTCCTCATGTCTTCACTTGATCACTTGCCTTTTCCGTTTCTTGTCGGTTTTGGTCGTTTTTGCTCACTTTTGTCTCATTTGTCTTTAATTCCTGCACACATGCATTAAACACACAAACACACATATCTTTTGGCATTTTTGGTCATTTTTGCAAGTTTTTACGGGTTTTAAACATGTATAATTAAACATCTATCAAAATTCCCCCAAACTAAGCAATTGTGTGTCCCCACGCAATTTTATCAATTGTACACTTGAGAACCATTGAATCAAAAACTCTTTAAACTTGCAAAATTAAGACTACTAGTTCTCAAAGTGCCCCGGTCTTTAACCTTTTATCCAAAAATGACCTTTTGAAAAACATTCATAGCACTTTTCATATTCCACACTTATAAACACATTAATGGCCTTCATTGCACTTTCTTGCAACTTTTAGGATCACCGAATAAGATACTCCTTATTAATAGAGCACAAGATAGATTAATTCATCATCCTCGATTTTTTACTAGTCCTTTCACTAAGCAATTAAACAAGATCACTTGTCAATATAAGTTAAGATGTTAAGCCTCATATTTATAACTTGTGAACCTTTGAACTCCCAACATGGATATATGATTAGGTGATGATACCCGGTTTAATAGAACCATAGATCAATTTGGACTATAGTTGTATCTAATTCACAATACAACTCAAAGCTCAAAGATTGAAGGGTCAAAAGAATGACTTGGTTTTAGAAAAGGAAACTCAAACCATTTTTATTCTCTTATTTATTCACAACTCACACAATAAATTAAATCTAGGAAGAATGTTCTTAGTTGCGAAACCGCACCTCCGTAGGCACCGGGGGTTTGGTAGCCATCAACAACTTTCCTAGACGATGTCTTTCGACACAATAAATTAACCCTTAGCCTTTAGGTTTTTTTTTTGCATAGCACTTTGCTATTTATTAAGATGCATATTTGCATTTATTATAATGCTTCATTGGCATTTATTCATATATTTTGCGAAATGGAAAAGATTTCACTTTTAGAAAACCAAGTAATTAAGTTGAACCAACATTCTTACTTACAAATAAAGTAAGGCTTTTTCTAGAACATTGATTGACTTAGTTAAATTAAACCGAGCAAGTATGATTAGGTGTTTTAGAAGCTTATGGGAGAAAAGGAACACAAGTTACTCATATGATTTTTAAGACGAATCCTTGCTTAGCATACAAACTTATATTTAACAATGGATGGGCTCAATATTGAATATGAATTGGAAAGGATGCGAATATAAGTACGGTGGCCAACGTAATTATAAGCGTATCACAACTCACTCATACTCGGTATTGTTGTTCACACAAATCGATGTTGACACCGTAGGGTGGTGTTGCGTTATATTTGGTTTTATATAGTGAGATATTCTATATATGTGCGAGTCTTCCCACTTACCTAACGTTGCCCATGTTCTCCCTCGTGTGGATAATGCTGCCAAGGGTGATGACCGAAGTGCTGGCCGGCCTGCTTCCGAATCACTAGGAGGGGGAACGGGTGAACGGGTTGGTAGAGGTGGAAGGGGTAGAAGACCTAGGGAAGGTAATGATGAGCGTGTTGATGAATTTAATGGTCAAGGAAATGACCAAGGTATGGGAGCTAATGGGGGTGTAGAGGGAGTCAATGGGAATGTAGAGAGAGCCAATGGGGGTGCACCCGACTTCTCATCGATCATTACCCAACAATTGCAGAACCTCTTACCCGCCATGTTGGCTCAGGTTAGTAACCGAGGAAATGTTGGAAATCAAAATGGTAATGTGGTTAATGAGAACGTTCAGGAAAACGTGGGGAATGTGTTAGTAAATGGCAACCGGGTAGGTTGTTCATATAAGGAGTTCTTAGCTTGTAACCCTAAGGAATATGATGGTAAGGGAGGTGTTGTAGTTCTTACTCTTTGGATTTTTTGTAGATGAGGAAAATGGAATTATGCATGGATATGAGTGTTTGTAGTATTGACAAAAAGTGGAATATAAACTGTCTGGTTCATTTATGGGTAAGGTCTTTACGTGGGGGAAACCTCTCAGATATGCACGCTAGCCAGGGAAGGTTGTTGTTTGTATGTCATGGAAGTGACTTATAGTTTATGATGATACAAGAGTTTTTGTCCTGGCCATGAGATGCAAACGTTGGATAGATCTGAGTAGTGGAATCACAGCATGGTCGGGGTGGACATGCTGCGTTATACTGATAGGTTTCATAGTTGGCTATGGTTAGTCCCAACACTTTGGTAACTCCTGATGAGTATGGAGATGGGAGTATGTTTATGGTTGTCTTCACAAATCCACGGGATGGTGGCAACAACAGAGCCAAAAGGTCTATGCAAAAGGAAGGTGCAGAAGTCTGGTTGCACTGACCGATGAGGCTGTGAGAAATGGATCAATTAAGAAAGTTAAGAAAAGAGGAAATGTGGGGGAAACTAGCAAGGATAAGAATGGTAGGGATGATAATAAGAGGACTAGGAATAGGAATGTTTTCGCTACTACTGTAAACCCTGTAAGAAGAGAGAATACGGGTACTTGGCCCAATTGTACCACCTGCAACTCCTACCATGCACTCGGAGGGCCTTGTCGCACATGCTTCAACTGTAACCACCCGGGTCATTTGGCAAAGGATTGTAGAGGTGCGCCGAGGAATGTGAATCCTGTCAATGCTAGAAACCCAACTGTTAGAGCATGTTATGAGTGTGGTAGTACCGACCATGTCAGGTCAGCTTGCCTTATATTGAATAGAGCACAAGAACCGGAAGGAAATCGTCCAAATCAAGTTGCTGCTAATAAAGGGGGCCAGGGTCGTGGAAACCGAGGGAACCAGGCTAGGGGTAGGGTATTCATGTTGGGAGTAGAGGAAGATCGCCAGGATTCGAACATTGTGACAGGTACGTTTACTTTGAACGATCATTTTACCACTACCTTATTTGACTCTGGTGCCGACTATAGTTTTGTTCCCACTACTTTTATACCTCTGTTAGGCTTAGAACCCATCGACTTAGGTTTCAGATATGAGATTGAGATAGCTAGTGGGCAGCTAGTAGAGACTGATAAGGTTTTTAAGGGTTGTAAACTAGAAATCGAGGGTCATGTCTTTGACATCGATTTGGTACCTTTTGGGCATGGAAGTTTTGATATGATTATAGATATGGACTGGTTGTCTAATTATAAGGCTAAAATAATTTGCCATGAGAAGGTAGTGAGGATACCACTACCGGATGGCAAGGCGCTTAGAGTAGTAGGAGAGAGACCCGCAGAAAGCGAATTCTGATGAGTGCTAAAGCTAGTGATAAAAACAAGGAATAGATTCTTGTGGTAGAGATTTTCCTGAGTACTCCCGGATATCATCTGATTACACGCCTATATTGGGAAATAGAGTTGTCGGATTGAGTTAATCCCTGACAACTCCTAGCAAAGTCACCTAAATCGTTTTAAAACAACCATCTGAATTGGAGAGTAGCCTCAGGGACAACTCAAGGAACTCCCAAACAAAGGTATCATTCGACCGCAGTTTGACGTCTTGGGGAGCGTTGGTGTTGTTCTTAAGAAAAAGGATTGTTATATTTTAGGATGTGCATATGATTAATAGATAAGTTGAACAGAGACTGTTAAGAAATCGATATCCCTTCCTAGAATTGATGATCTTTATTTATCAACTGAAGGTCACAGTTTTTCTTAAAGATATATCTTAGGGTCTGATACCATCAGCTGAGAGTGCACGAGGATGACATACCAAAGACTGCGTTTAGGACTCGTTATGGACATTTCGAGTTCACTGTAATGCCCTTTGGTCTGACTAATGCACCAGCAATATTTATGGATTTGATTAAATAGAAGTTTTGTAGGCCGTACCTTCTGATAAGTTATGTTATAAGTGTTTATAAACGAAATCTTATCTACTCTAAGACTCAAAGAGGACATGTAACATTTAAGGTTTTGCATTAAACTACTCAAAAGTGATAAACATATGCTATGTTTTCTAAATGTGATTTCTGGCTAAGGAAGTGCAGTTTCTTGGGCATGTGAAAAATGGGTAATGGCAAACATTTTGACTCCTTGTAAGATTGAAGCTGTTAAGAAATGAAAGCCCCTAAACTCCGACTGAGGTTCGTTCTTCTTAGATTGGCTAGGAATTCCCGAGGTTCATTAAGAACTTTACTAAGATTAGGTAAATCTCTTACAATCTCCGACTCAGAAAAATAAAGACATATTTGATTGGGGTGAGGAACATGAATTGACAATTCAAACCTGAAGGATATGTTGTTTAATCGCCTGTGTCACTCTCATCGATGGACCCAAGAAGATTTTATGGTATATTGTAATTCGTTCGGATAAGGACTTAGGCTGTGTGTTAATCAAAAGGTACTGTGATTAGCCTCAGCTCTATGCAGTTAAAAATACATGAGGATAATCAATACTACCCATGATAAATAGTTTGGGAGCGTGGCATGTTTTGCACTTAAGATCTGGAGACATTACTGAATGGGACAAAGAGTGTCAATCTAAACGGATCAAAGAGTTCTTCAGCATATTCTTTAGTCAGAAAGAGTTGAATATGCGAACAAGGCGTCGCTGGATAGAGTTGTTTTTAGATGAATTATGTAGACTGTGACTTTCGCTACCAATCCCGTGTAAGGCGAATGTGGTAGCTGATGCCCTAAGTAGGAAGGAAAGATTAAAGCCTAATAGAGTTAGAGCTATGAATATGATCCTTCAGTCTAGTATCAAGGATAGGATACTGACGGCTCAGAAGGAGGCTGTAGATGAATTTGCAGTATTACAGAAAGGTTTATATGAGATGATAGAACAGAGAAGTGAAGGGAACTTTGTACAGACCTAGATCGAATATTGGTACCCTTTAGAAGGGCGATGTGGAGAACCCAGATATGGATTAAGCCCATAATTCGAAGTTACTCTGAACACCTAGGAGCTGAAAAAATGTACTATGATTTAGAGATAGGCATTGTGGCCTAGAATGAAAAAGGATAAGCAAGTATGTAGTAAACTGTAGAATTGTTTGAAGTTAAGCTGATCATTAAAGGCCCTCTGGCTTGCTCCAGCAACCTGAGATTCTCGTTATTGAAATAGGAAGGGATAATCTATAAATTTTGGACTAAGATTCCTAGGACAGTAATGGGCAGGACACAATCTAAATCATTAGGAGACCGATTACTAAGTATTCTCACTTTTTTTCAAACCAATTGCTGAGGAATATAAGATGAAAAGGTTGGCTAGAATGTATTAGAAATGAAGATATTTGCCTAACACAATGTGTGCCGATCTCAATAATAATCGGAATCGTGAGAGACCGTTTCACATCAAAGATTGCCGTCATTGCAAGAGGCATTAGAACCCTGTTAAGACATTATACGGCTTATCTAACCCTCCGACGATGGTAGAGTGAGACGTACCATCAGACCTTGAAAGAACATGCAAAAGACGTAGCGTCCTAGACTACAAAGGCAATTTGGGATGTTTCATCTTCCCGTTGGTTAGTTTTCCAATAACAAAAGATATCATTCTAGTGTAAGATGTAGCTCCGTTGATGGCTGTATGAGTAGAAAGTGTCTTCGCGCAATTAAGTGGGATGAGGTTTGGAAAGTCATGTTGATAAGACCTGATTAGTGTCAAGAGACTACTGACAGGATATCGCAGATTTAATGAGGAGACTTAAGGTTACGCATGATCGCCAGAAAAGTCATGCTGATAAGAGGAGGAAGCCTCTGGAGTTTAGTGTAGGTGACTATGTCTTGCTCAAAGTGTCGCCTTGGAAATGTGTGGTACGCTTTGGGAAGAAAGGGAAGTTAGCACCTAGGTTTGTTGGACCGTTTGAGATTATTGATAAGTAAGTTCCTGTGCCTATCGATTAGACTTGGCCCCGATAATTGAATGGTTTTCATGACACGTTTCACGTGTCTAATACCTAAAGAATGTTTGCTGATCCAACACTACAAGTGCCTTTAGATGAGATTCGAGTTGATGCTAAGTTGAATTTTGTGGAAGAGCTTGTGGAAATTTTGGAAAGAGAGTTTAAGAAGTTGAAGCGTAGTAGAATTGCCATCGTCAATGTTCGGTGGAATTTGAAAGTGTCCTGAATTCACTGGGAACGTGAAGATAAGATTAAATGAAGTACCCGCATTTTTTTAGAGATAATAAAGTGGCTGAATTCGGGGTCAAAATTCTATTAAAGGGTATAGAAAACCTTTGCCTTTATGTGATCTGAATATTTCGTTACAATCCTTTGCTATTTGACTTTGGCCCAGTTTATTCAGATATGTACCGTGTTGACAGGTTATGATATTTAGAGATGGTGTGATGATTTGAGGTTATTGAGATTAAGAATCCCCTTTTGGAAGGTATTATTGTGTTAATGTTGTATTCCGGGTGTTTGAAACCGTAAAATTTGAGAAATGCCGAAAAGCGCGTCCGACTCGACCGTAAATGACTCAAATTGATTTTGAAGTGTACAGTAAAAATAAGTTCTGTGAATACTCTAGGTTAATGAAAAGAATTTTAAATGAATAAAAAAACAAAAAAACTTTAGGTTAAATTTTACGTTGAGTTTTACGAGCTTTTAATGATTTTGAACACAAAAAGAAAGACCCGAGCCCCCAAGGATGCTATGTCCGGTCATAAGGTATGGTTAAGGAGACAAGGTGGCTTAATTTTAGCTAATATGTCCCAAGGTGTGTACACTTATATTCATTTTCATCTTATTTACACTCATTCTTATCATTTTCAAAAAAAAAACACACACACACACTCTTGTGTGTGTGTATAACCGGCCGAACTCCACACAAACAAAAAACACATAAATTTTTGAAGATTGATCAAGAAAACATGAAGATATAAATATTGGGGGTTGATTCTAGTGTTTGGTTATTCATTTAAACAACGTTTTGGTGTCCTTTCGTGTCGAACTCTAAAATTTGAAAAAATTTCCTTTTAAGTTTTCAAATTTAAATTTTGTTTGTCCTTTTGGGTTTATTTTGATGCATAGATGTTAGTTGTACAAGTTGATCGTTGTGAAAATCGATTTTTGGCAACGAAATATATGATTAAAGGGGTGTTTGGTTCGTGAATAGTAAAAAGAGAAAATAGGGTTTTTGTAGCTTTGATGTCATGGTCGTGATGGTTGAATAATATATGAGGCTAGAATGCTTATATTTTGATAGTAGCTTGTGTAGCTTATTCGGGCTTATTTTTAAGCTATTTCTTGGCTTATTTTGGGCTTATATGCCACAAATGGTTTCCCAAGATCACTAGAAAAGTGATTTTGATTATTTTTATGTTATGGCGTATGTTGTGGAATATTTTTGAGGCTTATGGTAGTAACCAAAAGCGATACGTAGCTTATTAGCTTATTTTGAAGCTTAATATACGTATTGTAGAGTTTATGGACTCACGGCCCAATAAGTCTATTTGAGCCGCAGCTTAATTGTAAGGGCTTATCGAGACCTGAAAAATATTTATTTTTTTTTTAAAAAATTCTTTTTTTACATATAAGTATATACTTATATATGTAAATGGACTTTGATTTTGGAATTGGATCGTATTTTGGACTTATAAATTGGTCCCTAAATGGACCCTTGTTGTGGCTTAAAGGGCCCAATAAAACGATATAAGAATTATAAAAACTTTAAAACGTAACTTTTGAAAGTGAAAATGTATTTACGAAGTGATATCGAATGATATTTTGGAGGAGAAGTGTTGGTAAGGATTGAGATTTTGGAATTTTGTCGAAAAGTGTCGAATTTGTGAAAAATTGTTGAAAATAAGGTTTGAAACCTTGGAAAACGTCGTATAAACGTACGGGCCATGTCGAAATTTCATAAAAATAGTTTATACTTATAAATTTTCTTAAAAAACCAATGATTTTTAGTATTAAATAATCAATAATATTTTAATAATTTTTATTTATTTAAATAAATACACTAAAAGACAAAAAATAGTAATATCTCTCGAAACGTCTCCAAAGTGTTTATTTATAATAACCGTTTCATTTTCAAAACCGTCTAAATGAGTATTTTGAAGTGACTAAGATGTAAACCGAATGTACTTGTCGAGAGTATCTATATAATTAATAATTATAAAAATTTATTATAATACTTATCTATTTAACACTAAATAGAATAATATGTATTAGCGAGAACGATATTGATATGATTGTGGACACAGATAAGTTTTGTCAACCATCACACCCACTAAAAACAATTTTGGTAATTGTACAAACGCGCCCTACACTCATGCATCAAACGTTAAGATTGTTTTGGAATTTGAAAGATTAAATATAGGGACTAAACTGGACTAGGCGTAGTTCCGGGCGTACGATGCATTTGCATTGTGATTGAGATTGGGTAGCTTAAAGACATGCTTGAGTGAGTTTCTCGTAGCCCCACTTTTTAACTGCTTTTTATTTTCTAGGAGGAAGGAATCTACTCAAAAGTGTTATGAAATGTTTTATGAATTGATCGTGGTGAAATGTGTTTTTGTTTTTGGGACACAGAAATGTTACTTAATGACTGCTATTTGAATATTATGCTTAATTGTTTGATCGATTGGGTTCGCCTACTCATTGTTGTGATATTAATGGATGGATGGGTAAGCCTACCCATATTTGTGTGATTATTGGAGCGGATGTGTACAGACCTTACCCAGGTTTGTTTGTGGTCCAGCCCTAATTTTAGTGCTCCACACCCAAAGCTGGTATGCCCTTTAGGTGAGCGAAGTGACATATGGATATAGATTAAGCGGTGAAACTAAGGATGTTTGCATAATTCAGCTGTTAATAGCACTATAGTTCCACTGTTGAAGCAATGCACAACTTTACTTTTGGTTTTAAGGTCAAACCTAACGAGCTCACCACCATTAATGTTGACGTTTTCGAGTATCATTTTTAGGTGAAGTGAAAGAGGAATAGTTTGGTGATTGATAGCAGACTTAGAAGTATCCCGAGTGGAATTTCATTTGAAGTCTTGCTTGCTTGTTATTTTGATTCTAGTTTTGGATGTCATGGAATAAGTTTTGATTTTGGTCCCCAAGAGGCATTGAAATAATTTATAAGAGATTGTGGATTTTATTGCATTTGGGACAACACATGATATAGTTACAAGGATTTATGGTCTTAGAGTTTATGCATTGTAGTTGTCTCTATTTTGTACCTTGTGTTAAGATTGATCATTATGTTGCATTCCCGAGTTTTCGCCATTGTCGGGGTGTGACAGTTGTCATCTTTACCCTTCCATCTTTTCGAACCATTTGACTTGACTTTCGTATTGACCGAAGAACTGGCGGCTAAGCCTGGGGAGTTGAGGACATGAACATGCCTACATCATTCTCTCCTCGTGAAAAGACTCGTCCTCAGAGTCTTTCCTTTCCAATCTCTGAACTCTAAAACTTTTTCCTAAGCTCCCCTCCGTCCTTAACACGGCTTTCTCTATGGAGATCACGTTCCATCATCCACCATTCGATAAGATCATCCGGGTATGACATCTCCCTCACACTCACGGACCGTTGCCCTCATACGGAAACATTCTATCCACGTTAGCTGGATTTTGGAATCGTCTTGAAGTTCCTTCACTTTTTTAAAGGAGGTCTTCATTCACTACACACATGGACCTCATTTGGTTTAGGACGGTCCGTTGTGCCTCAACCTAATCTACGAGCTAAGTAACCCAAATAGTTTTCCACGTCGCGCGGAATCTGGAATGTTGCCCTTCTTATCCCCGAGTTTCTACGATTACCACCCAGGGGGTCCTTCCCACTACGAACACGTTCCTGAACCATTCGTAACTTGCTGCTCCAAACCAAATATGGTGATTTGCCGTTGTGAATGCAAGAAACCACACAAAGAACAAAGAACAAGGAATTCAACAAACCCTCAAAGGGTGCCTAAACGGGGCTTAAAAGAGAAACATTATTTTCTTATTCAATAATCAATCACTGTCCTCCAACATAAATGTATTATAATTATTTATACTATAATAGAGTCTTGAAAAGAAAGCCAAGATCTTTTCTAAAACTAATAATAAGAAAACAAATAATAATTTATAACTCTTAATAATCTAAACAATCTTTAATATAAAAAAATAACAAATGACAAATGATAAAACTATAAGATTATGACGAACCCATAAGTTGTCATCTATCTTTTTACCCTTCCATCTATCTCGAACCAATTGACATTGACTTTCGTGTACGACCGGAATAGAACCTCGGGTATGCAAGAGGAGAAGGAACTTGAAAATGCCCTGCATCATGTTTGGAGAAAGTGTGTAATAAATCAGATAATGGTTTCTAGATTTCGGATATACGTCTGCAAACCACAGTTTTATAATCACTTATAGTGAAAGTCTATTAGAATATATTTTTTGCTGATTGACTTCAGGCAGACCTATGTAGTTATATAACAAAATACATATTGTAACTAAAGCCAACACAAATTTTCCAACAGAAGGTTAAAGATCCAAGTATGCATTGCCACAAAAAACAAATAGTGGTTGTAGACTACTTGAACTATTTTCCGAACGATATGGTGTGAATTAACACGAGGACATATTAAAGTCCATTGTATGGATCCAGTTTGAGAGAAATAGTTTATTCCGGGTGGGAACGGGAGATGTCCCACCTACAATCTGAGTATGACATACCAGACTGATTGTTATATTAAGGACATACACCAGACTTAAATAGTATTGTAAGTGTGTGTTTTAACCAGTGCTCCACTCACATACCTCCTTCATTGTATTTAACCGTATCCAATCTAATACCCAATACTAACTTCCTCCGGTTACTACCATGTGACTCGGACAAGTCAAAATACCCAAGGAGCTACTTCGGTAACCAATTGGGGCCTGCCATCATGTTTGATCGAAAAATAAACTAAAGAAAGAGGAGCCGCGACGCAGACGGAAAGGAATCCTCCTGGATAATCAATAACCCCACCACACCCCTCACTACCGCCCAATTAACCCCCCAATCACGTCCACATCCCTTTCTTCCCCCTTGGAACAACATAAACACGCCTCCACGCCAACCCACCCAACCCAAAACACCAAAACACCCCAACCAACACCCAACCCGACCCATTAACCCCACAAACAAGCAAAGCGCCCCCCCCAACACCCCAAAACCCCCCACCACCCCACCCCCCCCCCCTCCTAAACCCACAGCCACCTCAAGTATGCTGAGAGCTCAAAGCACGGAGTGCCGTACCAATAACATGGACCTTAAACTTCACCATTGTTCACCGGTTATGGACGAACTAGCGAGCTTATATGCTGACCCGGTATACGACCCTGTAAAGATTGGGTTCATTCATCGACAAGTAGAGGGCTACTAATTGAACCCGTGATAGTGTGAACAAGATCTTGTGCTTCCTTTTTCTCTGACAGAGTGAAACTAGCAGTCGTCCTAGCGATAGTGTACTAAAGTGTCCAGGGAGTGTACACCTAGGTCGTAAACCCCGTCGGGAGCTGGTCATATATGCGTGTGCCCTTAATAGCTCATCATCTCGTCAGCACAATTGTGTTGAGCACGTACATTCATCAATCAGTCCTTAAGGATTAAGAGGTCACAATGAATAGATGGTCTCTGCGTGTGTTACAAGACGACACTGAATTATCAAGTCTTGCGACACCGGAGCTTTCCGGAGCACTCAAACTGCAAGAGTAATCTAGTGTAGCATCGATTAGCCTGTAACTTTATGAGTAATATGCAAGATCAACTGTAAGTGCGATGAAGGTACTGCATCATAAGCGATGTGACCTGCATCGACTTTACGCTTGAGCAAATGTGAAGAGCTAGTTGCTACTGCGGGGTATTTAATGCAACTAAGTGTTAGGATGCTGGTACGTTTATGAACATACACCTAGTAAGTCATCGAGGCACTGTGGATTTACATCACTGACATTCTTCCTGTTATAGTTGCTGTACATGGGCGACGGTCACCTATCACTGGATCTTACGATAATCTTGGGGATCATACCATAACTATTCATTTTACAGAACAGTCCAAGGTTGCCTTAATCACATATGTCTGTTCTAGCATGAACTCACAAGGTACAGTGCGTACTTAATCATCGTACCTCGAACGAATTATAATCGTTAACAATCGACCACTGCTAATTGTGAGTGTGTAGTAGGGGGTAATGATGAGGGGGTCCACTTCAGTGTCTCAGCGAGATCAAAAGTCTAGAGAAAGTGAATTCAAAGTTTCGCCTGAGAGCGAGGTCCTACCGGCGGTTTCTGTCTCAGTTTGTGTAGGCACATCAAATAAGATAGATACCAGTAACTTGTCCAAGCTAGGTATATACTACATACACCTTCAGGCTAAAACCGGGTTCATATCCCCACCCATAAGCAATGAAAGAGCGTCTACATAAGATTAAAGGTGTACCTCACAAATAAATATGAGGGACAGCCTTAGCATTTCGTGTAGCCATAAACAGCAGTGTGACATCAGAGGGCACTCTCATAATGATTATCCAGTGTCGGAAGACAAACTATCAGATGCTGATGCATTGCAGAATAGCTTAGGCAAAGTCGAGGAAGCCGGCAGACACGAGACAGCGAGACGGTCACTGCAGGTTCTAGCGAGTATATTTCATGCCAGATGTCTGGCTCATGATAAAGAGCTAGATAGTGCGTTATTTCTCCATGAATAAACTTATCACTTTAGTGCGCAGAACCCGATCATAGAGAACTAACGTATTTCCAGATTCGTAGCGAGCTATAGGCACGCTTAGTCCTCGAGGCCGATAGTACTTAGCGAGACCCTCGTCCCACTCGCCGTTTGTCGGACTTATGACACGATCTCTAAGTTTAAGACAGGCTCAGATATAGACCGCTTATGCAACTTGGGGAGCCATAGAAGTGATCTTATGCATCGCGTCTAACGCAATCGCCTTCGTTCGATAAGAACCGTCTAGTGAGATAATAACATTCAGTTATAATAAAGTAAGCGCAAGTTTCTATCTAATGTCCGTTAAGTGCAGTTCGCCAAATGAACCACAAATATGGACAATTATCAACTCACGGCGACGAGAGCTATTCGGAGGACTAGAAAGAAGAAAAGCTGGTATCGAGTCAGCATGCAAACGACTATGTGTTAAACGAGCTAAACACTCGCCCGTAGGTGACCTTACGATTCGTGTATGGCGCTCCGTTACACGTTTGCCAAATGATATAGTAAGCCTTCGCATATCTATAAGCGAAGAGCGACCATTCACTTGCCGAAGTCACCTCGTTTTCAACAGCATAGCGGGATAAAAAGACGAAACTTGTCACAATAAATACATACAGCTGCACACATGTTATCGGTCAAGGAGACGTGGGATTTCCCCATCATTTAAGTTTTCCTGCGTTCCGATTAGCCCACTCCAGCGCCAATAATCGATTCCATAGAATCACTTATCTCATGCAACGTGAAGTCAAACCAGTAGCTATTGTGCAAGGGTAAAGAATAGAAACTGACTCATCCGCGCCTTTACTGTGGCCAGCCCATGTTCGGTTCGTTCAGGAGCGAGCCAAAACATACAGGAGACTATGGGCATAGCGATTCTTTCTGCTTTGCAAGGTAGTAGGCCAGAATGCAATAAATGATGCTTTGCGTATATGACAGTTAAGCTTTGTAGCACATTACATCGAGTGCGCGGTAATTGTATAGGAAGGGGGTCAAAGTGGCCGCACAATCGGGCAGTATAAGCACTCCAGCACTACTGAGATAATCACATTCGATACGTCAAAGGCAACCTAAGCTTGGGCGTCAATTCACGCAAAAAAGTCAGTGCCCTTGAAATCCGAATCACGGAAGTAACAGGTATTATACACGACTGCGCTTATACATATTAGGGGAAAATAAGGAGTTCTTGAATGGTGTGACAAAGCAAGAGTGTTTGGTATTCCGTAGTAGGACGTAGGTCCTTGTTTAGTAAGCGTAATCGTTTCATGAGTAGAAGGTCACTGTCTCCGATGCTCCATCCGACGCTTTATGGCAAGTAAGAATTAAATTACCCTTTGGTGAGAGTGGCCAACGAAGATCGATCATTACAAGATTTTCATAGAGTTAAGAACAGATGTTACAGAATGAGATGAGCTTGATAGTATTCAAAGATCCAACCATCAATCCAGATAGGTACATGTAGATAGTGAGTCCGTATCCTTATATGAGCAAACTCCCAAATGACACGAAGATTGAGTAAACCGAAAAAATCTTGAATCGCGTTTCTCTTTTCCTGTACCGAGACGAGTCCTACACAACGTAAAGTGTATAAATACGAAATTAAATGATCTAAAAGTCGTATACAAGAAGGTACAAGCTGACTTCAACCCTACTCCTTCTAGATAGGAGTCAGTAGGAGAAAGTAGTTATACGGACGCTTAACCAAAAAAAGAGCTACTTGATCGTGTATGCTCGTAATAGGTGGAGTTATGCTAAGACCTATAACTTTTCTCCCATAATACCCGCTTCATAAAGAAATGTGGGATGAATGGTAACTTAGTATCTATAACGTTGACATCGCTAATACCCAGATTACTGTTATTGTTAGTTCTGACATCGTGAGAATGTTTTACTCCGCATTAGTCCAACATTCGATGTGAATAGTTATACAGTATACGTAAGACAAAAACATGGATAAAGAGCCTATACTCAGGCTCCAGAAGCTGACAGTCAATTGACGTGTAGGATAGAAGAGAAGAGAGCTCTATGATATACTCGGAACCTCGTGTAAATGCACATCGAGAATAAGCATGCCCACGTTATGTGTATTAGCTAACGTATGCCTGGTACAATACAGAGAGTAGACCGAATAATAATTATTGTAAGACCCTAATGAAAGTTGATTATCTTAAGGTCAATGAACCATAATACCGCAGGATTTAGTGTTTACGTGCCATATACAGTATTGGCATGTGATTGCTATCTCATTCAGGTACTATCAGGCCAAATGCAGGTTCGGACTCGGAATTATATTATCGCATAAACATCCTCACAAGAGATATTAACCACAGAGCTCCAGTTGCAGTTACCTCTTTGTCTTTTGATGATCGGAACACCGAATAAAGAAAATCTATACATGTACTATGATTATCATGGGGAGAAGGGGCATTAAACCAACGATGATAATAAGTTGAAGAAGTGCAATTAGAATGGTGTAGAATCAGTCAAGCTTTATCCCATCTATACAGGAATCAGGCCAAGTGAAACTCAAGAGAAAACAATAGAAACAACAACGGCTAGGAAGGACATTAATATGAATTCTAACCTAAGGATAATAAAAAAAAACATCAGAAGTCGGAATCCTCTGAACGAAAACTAGATGAACTTTCTAGATAACCTTTAATACCATGTCCTAATTGATGATGTGTCGATTAACCTTGTGATATGGAAGAAAAAGTAGAAGGACTATCTAATGCGAAGGTATCGTTGACTAATGATCGGGCATTGGAAGATCAGAAAGTTTAGAGCATTGCTTTAACAATCTCTGCCCCTCCTTCTACGCATGAATGAATCTTCTATAGTCATTCAGCAAGATGGGGCAGTCCTCACCCTTATAACATTATACATGGACGGAACTGGCCATGAAGAAGCTTCGGTAAATCTCTTCTTAAGTTCATGCTTTATAAATGAAATTCCCAACACCATAGTAGTAATGCTTACACGGGGGGTGGGGGGGATATTTCAAAAACTACACATCGATATAAATTCAAAAGTTAAAGGAGAAGCAAATGTTAGAAGAAGAGAAGGCAATGGAGAAAATGCGTGAAAAACGTAGGGGTTCACTTGTAGAATAAGTTCTTGTCAATCTGACATTCTCGGAGCAGATGATCACCATTGGGAGGCAATTGTCTAAAAAATGCAGACTCTGGCTTATCTCAGCTGATAGATCTCCTTAAGAATGACATGACAATATTCTCATTGCAGTCTTAAGAACAGGAGCAAGAATTCCAAACGAGTTATCCCTACACCCATCAATGCTAACAATCCATGTACCAAGTTGGAACACAAAAGAGGATCTGGGCTCAGAAAAGAGCCAAGAAATAGCAAGAGATGTGAGAAAGTGGTAAAGTGCAGGATAGTTTAGACCGTAATATATATGAATGATTATGGTAAGGCTGACTGCACATGGTGAATGTGCATCGATTTCAAAAACATTAACTCAGCATGCCCAAAGGATTGTTACCCGTTTTCGGAGATTAATCTAAATATTGAGTCGGTCATGGGATTCTGCTATAAGTGTTTCTTAGATGCATATAAGGGATACCATCAAGTATCAATAGTCACACGTTCCTGTTATGTTCATATAAAATTTCGATTATTGGTTCTTAGTTATAGTCCTTTTATTTTGTTTAGTATAAATACTTGTAATAAGGTTTATATGCAAAAAGAAAAAATAGCATAATTACCAAAGATTAGGACTAGAAGAGAAAAATTAAAGGATGGGAAGGCTCCTTCCTTCTCTTATATAAATACCCTCTTAATCATCAATAGGGAGATGTCTTTGTAATAAACCAATTTCCCCGTTTTCCCTCCATTTATACCATTTGAAATTCAATATTTCCCTCCACTACTATTCTCTCTAAGCTTCCATGATTGATAATGTATGATTCAAGATAAAGAAGACCTAACAGTTCCATCAATAGTATGTTTGTCCGTAATAGTATAGAAGCATGTAATAAGGACAGAGTACAATATTTGTCCACTCATTCTAGGATACGATACTTTTACACTACAGATATTACTCAATATCTTGCTTATATAAAAGATTATTGTAAAATAGAATAAGTAAGTTTGTGCAATCAATGTTCTAACATTCCATACACTTTTAGTTTTCTAAATATAACTAAGTCTTTGATTCAGTACTTAGTTGATATAACATAGTTATACTCAGAATTTAACTAAGGTTTAAGTTTGAGTTGAGAAATGAGATCACTATACATTGTCATTCAACTTAGTTTACTTATTTCGCAAAGTAAACTTAGTAAATTCTTTGATTCACTTCCAATAAAAATTTAAAAGTTGAAAAATATATGTGTTTTACTTTTTCGTTTTTATATCTTATTGTAAGTCATTTAATTACATCATATAAGCATGGAATTTTGTTAGGTTAACTTTCGTGTTAACCATATTAGAATTGGTAAAAAAAGCCCATCAACATATTATTATCATTAAATCATAATATATAGAATACAATGTTTGGAGAATAAAATAACTAGATGGGCTTAACCCATAACAATAATAAACATACTAAATGGGCTATAGTATAATCGCTAATACACCCTCGCAGTTGAAATGGGAGGTCTTCGGACGTTCAAACTGGGGCGACACTCAAGAAATAAAGCCACATGGAAGGACCCTTAGTTACAGAATTCAGCCAACTGAACACGAGCGGGAAACATAACACGTGCACCTGCCCAGAAGCTACAAAGTCACAAACAAAATAAATATCGATCTCTATATGCTTGGTACGCTAATGCTGGACCGGATTAGTAAACAAGTAAACTGCACTAACATTATCACAATAAACAAGTGTAGCAGTAAACAAAGGAGCATGAAGCTCACACAAAAGGTTCGCACCCAGGCTATCTCAGCAAAGACATTAGTAACACCTCTATATTCTGCCTCGGCACTCGACCTAGACAAAGTGCCTTGTCGTTTAGCAGACCAAGACAATAAATTGTCACCAAAAAAATATGCAATAGCCCAAGGTAGATCGTTGAGTAACAAGGAAACCAACCAAATCAACATTAGTATAAGCGGTAAGCTGATTGGTAGAAGAGACATGAAGCTGAAGACCATGATCAATAGTCTCGTGAACATAGCGAAGAATGCGCTTCAATGCGGTAAGATGAGGCTCTCAAGGATCATGCATGTAAAGACAAACTTGTTGAACCACATACGAAATGTCAGGGTGTGTAAAATTAAGACATTAAAGAGCACCATCAAAGCTCTGGTATAGCGTAGGATCACTAACAGGATCACCGTCAGCCCCTAACTTAGACTCAGTATCTACTAGAGTCTTGCATGGGTTTATGGGCGCGCTCAAAAATTTACTTAGCATACTTAGACTGTGATAAGAATAAGCATGTGTAAGATCATTGAGTAATATCAAAGACAATAATTGAGTGACCTAAGATCCATCAAACACACTCCAACTGGAGGGATGCAATATCCTAGTAAAAAATGCATACATACTAAATGTTAAGCTTAATAATGGCCATTGGTTCGGCCCACTTTTTAGGCCCGTTTTGTTATCTAGTTTCATCTTTATTTTTGTTTTATAAATACTCATGTAATCTCTTTAGTTTATAATCCATTCAATAAAGTTTTGCATTTTATCTTTAGTTTCTACATGGTATCAGAGTCAGGTTCAAGTCGTTATATATTGTCATCCTCCGGTCATCAACTAATTGTTGGTTAATTGGTGATCCGGAGAGATCCCGTTTAATGTTCGTTGTTTTCTATTGTGGATCTGTTTGAATCGATTGATCCGCTTGTACGGTTATTATTCGTTTGCTCGGTTCTTGTGTCGCTGCTGCTGGTTTATGCATTAAACACTTAATTGTAAGTTGACTTTTAAAAGGAAGATGGGAATTTAGAAATTGGCATCATCACAAAGGTATGCACGACAGTATGCATGGAATGATTATATTTTATTAAAGGTTTGAATTGATGATTTTATTATTACGTTGGTAGTTGGTAAGTATCACTTGATAGTAATAATAATTTCGCTTGTTTTGAAATTGAAAATTATTTGTTCGACATGTTGCGGTCGATGAGCTATGTGAAATGCCTCTTTTATGACTCAAAATTTGACTGAAATTTGAACACTTTGCGAAAACGCTTGACCGGGAATGACCTTGTGACATTCCTCATTATACTTTTAAAAATACATTACATTTAGACCCTTTAATGTTTCATTATCACAAACTAGACTTCTTAAGCTTTCCAACGATATAAGGAACTCGTTCTAACTCTTTACGGTTCAAAAGTTACATCAAAAACAAAATCTGAAAAACATCAGCCCCAGCCCAGCCGGGTGACGGGAGGCCAGCCGGGCGGCTCCCGCATCCTGGAAACATAGCAAACTCATTTTAACACTTTATTTACGAAAAACTAACTTCCCGGACTTGACAATATTTGAAACTTTCTAGAATTCCTTAAAACATCATATTACAACATTATCATAAACCTTTATGGTCTAATTGACCCAAAACATATAGTTTATGGGATTTACCAAACACTCCGTTTTGACCCGTTTACATTCTCTATTGGCCCATTTACCTTCATTCATTTACAAGACCTTTACATAAGACATTGACACTTGACCTAACATTTACAAATCAATAAGACACTTGGGGTTCAACTTCTATTCGAGCTCAGCATCTACACTTACTTCATACAAATAGTACAACATTCCCATCATCTAAACTTCCATAGCAATACATTAATCTGCACATTACCTTCTTTGCTTTATACCTACAAAACATTACAACTTAACATGTAAGCTTTCGCTTAGTAAGTAAAGGCTATATATGCTTTATACATGTAAACAACCCACCATTTTTAGAAAAATATCACGAAAGCTAATTGGGGTATAACATCCACAGAGCAACAACAAAATCATAAAAAATGACTCATAAAGAGACGTTTTAGAAAATTTAGTTATCATTCAATATAATTAGAGTTTTACAAAAACAGAGGTCCCAAAATCTACATGAAAACATAAAGTTTGAATGATAACAAGTTTGGACGTCCTCAAGTCCAATGTCACTCGGCCAATGTTGCTCATTAACCTGTATAAACATGCAAAAAGGGCAACACAAGGTTGCTTGAAATTCATAGGTTTTTATGAAAAATAGATAAATTACAAGTCACAAGATAGTGTTTACGTTGCATATACACCCATAAATATAAATAAATGCAATTGCATTTACATATCATTAGTAAAATCGAATATAATTATCATAATAGGTAAAAAATAGCAAACACATACAATTATCATGAAG
>BQNB010080932.1:25000-29779 GCA_026074375.1 Tanacetum coccineum
TTACTACATGTTTTAGTACACCAGTAAGTAAAATGTCCTTGTTTTAGGACGATTTATATCAATATTATTAGTATTATTCTTTTTTTCGTTTTAATCGCGAGAGGATCAGTCATAAATATATTCTTATAAAAGTAGCATAAAAACAATATTAATGGAAAATGACATAATACATAAAACTAAATATTAAATAATGTTCGTGTAACAGTTAAGCTTGAATCCAATTGAACCAAATTTATATATTTTCACAAAACAGAGATCGAATTTTAACAGTGGATCGGAGTAACATTATTATTTTTTGTCTTCTTTTTTTTTCTCTTTTAATCTCAAGTTCTAGTTAGATTTAAATATTTTTAAATTTGTGTGCATATATGATAACTTAGATTTTATTTTTATTTTATTTCTTATTTAATTATAAATCTATTAACTTAGATGTCCAAAAACATATAAGTTCACCTACAAGAAAATTATCATTTATTGGCACAAACAAAGTGATACTAAAAATGCAAAAAGTGTCACTAAGTTCAGTAAACGGTCACTAAAGGTAAAAACCTATCACTATAGGTTTTAACTTTGTGAATGAGATAATCTCCACACCAAATCAGGTGGGATTACTTGGAATAAGGGATAAATTACAAGAATGATACACAACAATTACCTAATTACAATTATGTATACAAAATATATAATATCACTATTTTACGCTAACACCCCCTTCAAGCGAAAAGGTGGTGGTCCGAGAGTCAACATGGCTCGAAAGTATTCAAATTGAGAACAAGGGAGACTCTTTGTAAAGATATCCGCCACTTGAAGCTTGGTTGGAACAAATTTAGTGTAGAGCTGACCAGAAGCAACGAGTTTCCGAATAAAGTGATAGTCTAAGTCAATGTGCTTTGCACGTTTGTGGGAGACCGGATTCTGGGTCATGAATAGAGCACTGCGATTATCACATAATAAGGTAGGACGGTCGGGTGGCAATGTATGAAGTTCGCGCAATAGATGGGTAATCCAAACAATTTCTGCTGCAGTGTTTGCCATAGCCCGATATTCTGATTCACAACTAGAGCGAGAAACCGTAGGTTGTTTCATAGCACTCCAAGAGACAAGATTGCCACCCAAAAAGATCAGGTAACCATAAGTAGAGCGTCGTGTCTCAAGGCAACGAGCCCAATCTGCATCTGAATAACCCATGACGGAGATATGTTTAGGTTTGGTAAAGTTAAGGCCAAAAGAGATAGTACCTTTCACATATCGAAGAATGCGTTTAACACATTGAAAGTGGGATTCTGTGGGAGCATGTAGAAATTGGCTTACTTGATTGACAACATATGAAAGGTCAGGACGAGTAATTGTTAAGTATTGTAGCGCACCAACAAGTGAGCAATAAAATGTTGGATCGTGAAGCAATTTCCCATTAGAAGAGAATGTCTCAAAAGGCACAAGTGGCGTAGCAACTGGTTTAGAATCAAGTAAGCTAGCTCGTTGAAGGATGTCATGCGCGTATTTGGATTGGCTCAAAAAGAGTCCAGAATCCATATAAGCTACCTCAAGGCCAAGAAAATAGTTTAGGTCGCCCAAATCTTTAATGGCAAACTCTTTATGTAATTGATGAATGAAAGAAGTAATAACGTGCTCCTGATTTCCCGTTAAAATGATATCATCGACGTAAATCAAAAGATACATAATGCACGAGTCCTGTTAAAAATGAAAAGAGTGGTGTCCGCGCGACTGCAAGTGAAGCCATTAGTAGTGAGAAACGTACTAAGACGTTGGAACCAAGCTCGTAGAGCTTGCTTGAGACCATAGATAGCCTTTTTGAGTTGACAAACATGATTTGGATACCGAGGGTCCAAAAAACTGGGTGGTTGTTGCATATAGATGGTTTCATTTAGGTGACCATGCAGAAACTCATTTCTTACATCCAGTTGGTAAAGTTTCCACTGATTGATGACAGCGAGTGTAACACCCCCAAATTGGGTCGCAGCGGAATATGGGTTGGGGGTGGTACTTCATAGATCAATAACATAAGATATATATAAGAACGACCATTAAAAGCCGTTTAAAACTGATACATTGGATTTAACAAATTGTTTGTTACAAAAGCCTGAAGCTTCACTTGTTCAAATTACAAAGATTTCTAGCCCATAACAGATATACAAAATGTAATGCGACAAAATCTTTAATGCATGACATCCAAATTATTAGCCTTAATTATATTAAGTCAAACAAGAATGTTATCAGTCTTATAAAGTCAAACTAGGTCTTGTATTGTAATAGGCTAGTCGGATTCAACATGCTTGGATTGTAATCTAATGTTGTTCGTATTTCGGGCTCAAAACCTAAGTTTACCCAAACCCGGCCCAAGTTAATAAGCCCATACGCCTACTAGAAGGCTTGAGTATAAATAGAACCCTCTCCACACATGGAGAGGGTGTTGGTTGTATTTTTTTCACTTGTAATCCACCACTTTCTCTCTCTAATCTAACTTTCCTAGTTTCTTTCTCTCTCTCTCTTTTTCTTTCTTATTTAGCCGGCTCTTTAAGAGCTTATTGAGGGCTTATTCGAGTTTGCTTGTTGTTATGAAGGATTAATATATGACCCACATGTGGTATCAATCGCCAAGGGTATTCGGTGATTGTTTTTGTGGTTTTGATTTGGTTTGTGGTCCTTAAGCATCAAAAAGGTCACGACTTGTTGTTTTTAATGGTACTAAAAACGTCTTAACTACATAACTTGGGTCTTATAAACGTCTACGTTCTCAAACTTCAAGACTTGGTTTGGTTTTTTATTCACAAAACTCATGACTCAATTTCTTTTTGGTCTCCTAAGTGTTGCATTTTTGGCCAACTTCGTGTTTAATCTTGTCACGCTTTGTTCTTTATCGTGTCCTACATTATTTTTCGTGCATTGAAACAAGAATTTAGTGGTAAAAAGGCTTAATTCGAGCTTGTTTGAAGATCATTTCTTCATTGCGTTTTGTCATTCTTCATTGTGTTTTGTGGATTATTGCTCGTTGCGTTTTGTGTCGAAACATATTGCGTTTTGTGTAACGAAACAATTGCATTTTGTCATAAAATTGTTGCGTTTTGTGTAAAAAGGAAAAATTGCGTTTTGTCTCGGAACTCTTGCGTTTTGTGTAGACTGCGTTTTGTCTTTACACAAGTGTGTTGCGTTTTGTCCGACCAACTATTGTTGCGTTTTGCTTGAACTTGCGTTTTGCTGAAAATTACGTTTTGTCTCATAGCAATTAAGACATTGCGTTTTGTCTTAACAATGCGTTTTGTATCACATTCTTTTGAACTTCACAATTTTGGACAAACCTCAAGGACTATCTTCAAGGACTTATAAACTTCACTTGGACTTAACATACAACCAATCAAACCAACAATCAACTTAATCATACTTGAAACGTCAATTAATTATTCATTCACGGTTTCTTCTTGATTTAGTAAAATCCCGCGAAAGAATTCTATTTCTCGGTTTAATCATAGAATTGTAAAATCCCGTGAACGTTAATTCATTTAAAACCACAATCAATCACTTACATACTTAAGATCCGATATCCATTCACAACATCATCAAAATGTCAAATTCAAATACCAATTTGCAAACTCAATCATCGAATGCTCTTCATAATGCTATCATGGAAGCGGGTAGCAAAGATCGTCCACCAATGTTAGCACCAGGTAATTACGTTCAGTGGAAATCCAGAATCAAGAGATACATTGACACCAAACCTAACAGTGAACTCATCCACTATTGTCTCCAAAATCCACCATACACGTATCAATGGGCTGAGAAGACAGTTCCAGTTGCTGAAGGTAGTTCTGAAACAACTACAGAAAGGTATATGGAGAACTATAAGAATGTTTCACAAGACATACGCGATCAACTGAATGCTGAAGCTGAAGCCGTTCAGATCATTCTCACAGGGATAGATAACGATATCTACTCCACAGTTGATGCTTGTCCGAATGCATGTGAAATGTGGAAAGCCATTGAAAGGTTGAAACAAGGTGAATCAATCAATGTTCAAGATCTTGAAACCAATTTATATTGGGAGTTTGGAAAATTCACATCACGGGATGGTGAATCACTTGAATCGTATTACTCACGGTTTTACAAGATGATGAATGAGCTTGTCCGAAATCAGTGTCATGTTACTAATCATCAAGTGAATGTCCAGTTCTTACTTCAACTACAACCAGAATGGCAAAGGTTTGTGACACTTGTTAAGCAGAGTCAAGAGCTGAAGACTGTCTCCTATCACAAGCTTTATGACATTCTGAAGCAACACCAGAATGAAGTCAATGAGATAAGAGCTGAAAGACTAGCACGTACTGCTAATCCACTTGCACTTGTTGCTCAACAACAACCAGTTTACCATCATCAAAACCATCCTACTCAAAACACTCAATATTCCTCCACCAGATCGCAACAGTCTACCAGAAACAGAGGAAAAGCAATTGTTACCTCTTCTGCTCCTACTTATGATCCAGAACCTGCTACGGTTACTGAAGATGAGGAAATGTCAAAGGAAAAGGAGATTGACAAACTCATGGCTTTAATTTCTCTCTCGTTCAAGAAAATCTACAAACCTACCAACAACAACCTTCGAACTTCATCAAACACCAGTCGAGCTAATCAAGATAATTCTCCAAGAATCAACAGAGGAACTGGGTATGATAATCAGAGGGCAGTTGATTGTGGCAGTTTATACACGTAAAATATAATATAAAATAATATAATCCCGAGAGTAATTAAGAAAGATACCAAGTTACC
>BQNB010080933.1:0-23033 GCA_026074375.1 Tanacetum coccineum
TAAGCAAATCTGTTACTTTCTTTGCTTAATTTCTAGCTTATTATTAAGTTATAAAAAAGTTGCCTTTTTTAAATTTGCTTATTTTTTAGTTATAAAACTTTTTCAAAAAAAAATGTTCAAAAATAAAAACGTTTGGGAAAGGGGAAGCCAAGGGTGAGCAGGGCTCGAACCCCTGACCTCTACCCTCTCAACCAAACGTTTTAACACAACACACACAAACCACTCTGCCCTTGGGTCTTTTCCGTTCTTCTTTGCACAAACTAATCTTTTATACACGTTTTTTCTCTTTTTGCTTATAAGCCCTTTTCTGCTTATTTTGTAGCTTATTTGATAAGCAGTTTCACCCCTTTTATTTTTCTTAGGTTTAGCATTACTCAAAGCACTTTTCCTTAATTTTTCAGATTTTTCCAAGATTGTTTAGTATTTTTAATTAATTTTTCTTATTAACACTATTTTTAATTCATAAAAAATTATTAAAAATCAAAAAAATATAATTCTTTTTTTTAAAAATTTTCTTTTATCATTTAGGACTTAGGAAAATTAAATTTGCGTTTGTAGTGTTAATTTTGTAGAATTCGATTTTTAAAGAACGGGATTTGAATCCCGTTCTCGTTTTTAGGTTTTAAAATTTAGTTGCTTTCGTTTTTAGGTTTTCTTTACTTTTCTTTGCTTATTATCAGTAGAACTAGAATTCAAACCCAAAAACTTTAAAATCATTCAAAAACGCGATCACGAACTTAATCCCGATTCTCAATTCACACCTCGACGGGAAACGACCTGGAGATTTTAGATTTTGCTTTGGTCAAAAGTAATTTTCTTCGAATCTTTCGGAATACGTATACTATATTTGATATTATAATTACCCCTAAAAAGGTAAGTTATCAATCAATTTTTGGCGCCGTTGCTGAGGAGGTGTGATACGATATTCGTGTTTCGTTTGAAGATTAGTTTTTGAAGACCCTTCCTCGTGAAGTTATCATTTTCCGTTTGTGAATATTTTCTTATTATTAAAAATTAAAAAAATACCAACAATACTTTTCCTAAAGTATTGAAAGTACCAAAAAAATTGAAAAACAGCAAAACAATCCGTGAGGTTAATTGTTATAATCGGCTCACCTTTGAATTACAAACTATAAGGAGGGTATAAGGCGGGCTTGATCAAAGGAACATCGCCCAAAAAGGAAGAACGCTTTTAAATCGCTTCGGCGTGCTAATTCCTTCCGTTCTCTTGTGCGTAGTTTAAAGAGCTACCGTGGACTTTTAACATCCGGTTACCAAAAATATTATGTTTAGTGCATGCGCACTCGCTCTTCGTCGAATCTAGTTGGTGAATCTTCTCCTAATCCAACTACTTCAAATCCAAAATGTCGTAACCGTAGACGTTCAAAGCAACCTTTTTCTCTTGAAGAATCTCCCGTGGATACGATGGCCGATCAACGTACTATGGCGGAATTGCTCCGTGAACCCACCGAGGGTTATGTAGAGGCAATTGTGGTTCCACCAATTCTTGCTGAGCATTTAGAGCTCAAGCATAGTCTCATTAATATGATGACTTCAGACCAATTCTTCGGACTTGAGAAAGACAATCCTCATGGTCACATTCGTTGGTTTAACAAAATAACTTCCACAATAAAATACAAGGATGTGCCTAATTCAACGATTAAGCTTATGCTTTTTCCATACTCTCTTACGGGGGAAGCCCGTCGTTGGCTCGAAAAAGAACCCCCTTGTTATATTCTCACTTGGGAAGATCTTGTTTCTAAATTCATCAATGAATTCTTTCCTCCCTCAAGAACGACAAATCTTTGAAATGAAATTTCCATCTTTCAACAACGTTTTGATGAATCATTTCATAAGGCATGGGACTGTTACAAAGATCTCCTTCGTGCATGCCCTCATCATGGTTTTACCGAATTGCATCAACTTGATACTTTCTACAATGCCTTAAACCCAGTCGACCAAGATTCTTTGAATTCTGCCGCTGGTGGCAATCTTTTGGAAAGACGTACTCAAGATGTGTTGATGATTATCAAAAACAAATCCAAGGTCCGCAATTCATGAAACAAATCGATTGTTTCTCAAGTGAAATAAAGTGATGTTAATTCTTCTTCTTCCTCTAAGATAGCCAAACTTACTCATGCAGTAAATCAGCAAACAAGTGCTGTGACTACCGCCATGACCGCTATTCTCAAACAATTTCAAGCAACCCCACCTCCAGCTTCTGTAAAAGCCGTTGAGGAAATTTGTGCTACTTGCGGTGGTGCTCAGCCTTATTATCAGTGTCTCACCGCTGATGGCAACACTTTCCTGGAATTTTGGGATAATATTCAAGGATACGTTTCAGCAGCCGCGGTTAACTACAAACGGTGTATTTGTTGAATTTACATAATCTTCAAATTCTTCATTTTAGCTGCCAATTTATCTCCTTTTAGCTTATCTTTACAAAACACTCCTGAATTACTGCATTTATCAACTTAAAGCAAATTAAGTACCAAAAATACAATAAAAACTATAAAAGCGGGCAAAATAGATTGGTAAGAATACAATAGATATAATAAAGTGACGTTATTTGATGTCATCAAAATATTCCACCACATTAAATCCTACTTGTCCTCAAAGTATACTTTAGAAAAAAAGTTTAGTTTTATGAACATGTGTTCCCAAACCGAAGTTAAGGATTACTGTTTAAGCATCATTTTGGTCCTAAACACCTTACATAACCAAGATCCCATTGTAAATATGGAAATGAAAACACTTAGATTCACTCAACAAATCTAGTGTGCAACATTTTAAGTAGTACGCTCAATTGCTCGTCGTGATTAGTTTCGTGTCATTAAGCTTGGCAAGGATACACAATCTCTACCGCTAAAGTAAGGAAGAACAAGACCAATAACTAAATTAGGTTAAGAAGCCCTATAGGCTTACGGTTGATCATTCAACAGTCTTTCACCATAAGTACCACACCAACAAGGCAGCTGTATCGTATATACACGGCCGTAATGACGGAATAGACATATACAATCCGAACACATCCCTATTCGTGTTTAACCAGCGGTTAGGATGAAGAATGATATAGGGTAGGGACCTTCTAACTTTCACCAAAATTCGTCATCCAACAAGGCAGTTGAGACATGCATACATGGCCGTAACGACGAAATAGACATGCATGCTCGAACAAGTCCTCATTCGAGTAAGACAAATACTAAGTTAGGTGTGCTAAGGAAAGGGAAGTAAAATGGTTGGGAAATAAAATTCACAAAATAAATAGATTAAGCCAACAAATAAGGTTCGGTTTCTAGTAACTTTCCCCCGACCATTCCATGACAAAGACTTGAATATATAGACAGACGCCTCGATCACAGAAATGACAAAGACAAACAAAGTTGACGTTCCTATAACGGTCAACTTCCCTTACATCCCGCTCTTTACATTCTTTTACACAAGTGGTGATATCGGCCACTTTTTACAAAACTTAACATCGTTGATTTTTGTAATGTTATTCAACGGAATAAAACGATAACCTTCGTAAGTGATTCCTTCGGTAGTAATAAAACCGTTCTTTTTTGAAACGACGATTTTGTTCTTCTCCTCTTTTTGCTTTTCTATTTTTTTTTTTAAGGAATATGGTAGTAGGGTGACAGGGAGTTTATTTTATTTTTTTTTTTTTTTTTTTTTTTGGTGGGGGGAGAGATGAGAGAGGACTGGTGTTTTTTTTTTTTTTGCTTTTTCTATTTTTTTCATAATACATAATAAACCTCGGTTTGATTCCACCGTCTTCACTTTCATAATTTATCCGGATAATCTTTTCCTTGTAGTACTTCTTCATCGGACATAATTCATAATTGCGAAAAGTAGCGAAACTTACGAGCTACATATTTTCCCATTGCATTGTGCAATTTCCCGACCATTACAGAGATAGAAAAATTTCACTTTGACACAGGAAATACAAGACTTTACACGAAAGCAACTAGCAACATAGAGAAATAGGCTTAATCTACACGGTAGGCTAAGGTGCAAAGGTGTAACGAAACATATAATATGGTGTACAAAAAGAAAGGAATGGCTCAACAGGTTGTTCTAGGGGATTTTACTCTAAAAATGAGAGTAATCAAGGGTTACACGGGAGTTAACTAACCAGTGAAGTTAGTTATTTTTACGACATGTAGGCTATTTGGTTTAATCCTAGAAATTTATCAGTTGAACATGTTCTTCCATCTAAATCCATAGTACTAATCATGGCGGTCTCGAGTGATATACCAGGCCAAGTTCTAAAGTCCACTACATCACCGGCACACTCATAAATTTATGGAATTTAGTAGACAGTTGGAAACGGAATAGGCTTAATTCTCATAATATGTATCAAGGGTTATAGTGCGCTAGGCAATGTAACTAGTGATTTACAAAAGTCATGCTGAAAAAAAATTAAATTTTGACCATTTTTAAGCACTTTGCATGTTATTTTGTAAAAAAGAAGACAAGTACGTTCTAATTCTCCATCCTCTCACTTAAATTATACAACGTCCTCGTTGTATAGATAAAACAATTAAATAATAAGGGAAAATAGAATTAGAACGGAAAACTCCCTGATGTTTTGCTCGTGATAATTCTCCATGATGAGTTCTTGAGCAAAAAGTGTGTTGACTAGGGCTTCAGAATGCCCGGATGAGTCCAACACAAGTCTTTTTTAGCATATACCATATCATAGTTTTAACAAGGTCCTGTAAAAGGTTAGAAGACAAGTGCAAATTCTATCTCGCTACAATGGTACAAGAAAACAATTAAACACACAACTGTACAGGGATCAATACGCCGTATCCCAAACCCTAGGATACGCCGTATTGTTCCTGTAGAAACAATTACTGGAAATTAAATAATTAAGTTTTAAATACGCCGTATCCAGAGGGGTTCGATACGCCATATGTAATGTCTGGGAAGACAGACTCGTGCAGAAAATTAAAATTCAAACAATTAAATGCGACAAACAATTAAAATGACCGAGTTGTCTCCTTGGAAGCACTTTTGTTTCAGCTGGTCTTTAAGTTCGACCTTTTCTTCACTTTATTCCTTTTATTCATCCTCCATAATTCGCTCGCAATTATTCCCGAGAGTGAATCTCTTCATAATCCTTTGGCATGATGCGTACTACTTGCAAAATTTCATACCGAGCATAACGTCTTTTGTCATATCATCATCGCCAATGATGGTAAAACCTGAAATAATAGAAAAACTTCCAACGAAAATATACATCGATCAAAGTCCCGGCATGACTTTTCCCTTCATCCTTGTCCCTAAATATGGAATAGTAAAAAATTTTAGACATTAGGTTAATGGGCAAGGAAGGGAGGAGGTCAGTGATAACATACTTATACCCGATTACACAAGAAAATTCCATCTTATAAGAGCCGGTTTTAACAAAAATTGGTACAAAATCACCTTGATCCGTTTTAGTTTCTAAAGGTGTATCCAAATCATTTAGTTCTATGTAGCCACCATAAATTTGGTCGAATGATTCATCGCCCTCTCAGATAAAGTTTGTTTTCGAATCAAGACTTTTTATTACAAAAACCCTTTTGATTATGCTAGTGGCGGGCTTAACACTTTTAAAAACAAGTTTTTCTTCCTCGACCCTTAAAGTAAATTTTCTTTTGAAGACATCGATCATGGAATGGGCAGTTGACAAGAATGGTCGTCCGAGGATTAAAAGGACATCATTATTCTCGGGTATGTCCAAGATGATAAATTCTATAGGAAAAATAAATTTGCCTATCCTTACTAGCACATTTCGGCAATACCCCTTGGTTGTTTAATGGTTCGGTCAGCCAGTTCGATGGTCAACCTAGTGTGAGATAAAATTCTTAGACCAAGGTTGGTGTAGGTAGAGAATGGCATAACGCTCACACTTGCTCCAAGGTCAACAAGAGCTTTATCAAAACATATATTATGAATAAAACAAGGTAAAGTAAAGCTCCCTGGGTCTTTTTCTATTTGAGGTAAGGAGTGATCATAAGTATCTAGAATCTTCACATCTTGTTCCTCTCTCCAATAATCACAGCCTAAGTTTTGCACCCATCTTGGAAAAAGGACCGTTTAAGAAAATAGGCTTCTGTGCTGTGTGCCCCGATACGGCGTATGGCTCATGCCCGATACGGCGTATCTCAAAGAAATCAACTTTAGTAGTTGAGATCGATTTAACTTGCTCTCGAGGGTTTGTCTCCGTAGAGCTGGGCAGGCTTCCAAACCCTCTCTCTTGCAAGACTTTGCTCATCTGTTCGATTTGTATTTCCAAGGTCTTAATCGAAGCTCCTTGGTTTCTTATTGCTGCATCGGTAGAAGCTCGGATCTCCTTGATTATGTTCGAGTTTTCTTCATGCCTTTTAGCTGATTCTGCCATGAATTTGGTCAGTGATTCTTCCAGGCTTGGTATCCGATCAGGATACGAAGAATATCCATTATTTCGTTGGTAGAATCATAGCCCTGCTACTCTATATTGTCCTCCAGGTTGATAGGGTGCACCAAACTGTGTATAGCAGGCTTCTTCCAAAGTTTTCCCTTCTTCCTTTTGTGGACAATCTTTTGTAGAGTGTGGTCCCTTACATAGTTCGCATCCGACCTGAGCAGCGTACACTTTATCATTTACTTTCTTTATTTCCCATGCGAGATTGTTGAGTTGGGCTTGGATAGCAGCAAGCCCATCAGAAGTTTCAGTACTTCTGGTCCTAGAAGATGTTCCATTGTGCCATTTATAAGAGTATTCAGCCATCTCATGAATGGCTATTTTAACATCAGCAGCAGTTTTAGAAGGTATGACACCCTTTGAGTCCAGGATCTGTCGAGTTAGAACATCGAGCCCGTTGTAAAACAAGATAACTTCGTGCATGTCGGTCAAATAATGTTACACTTCATCAGCAATTCTTTAAATCTTTCCTATGCGCGAAAAAGGCTTTCATCGGGTTCCTGCTGGAAGTTGTAATTGCCTCCATTTTCTTTGTGGTGTGTGCAGGTGGACAATATTTGTTCAAAAACTTAGTTTTGAGGACCTCCCAGGTTGTAATTGATCCTGATGGCTGGTTCCTTAGCCATCTACTTGCAGCTCCAGTGAGGGATACGGGGAAGGCTCGAAGCATGATTTGATCTTGAGTTACTTTTGGGATGTGAAATAAGTCAACAATCTCTAGAACCTTTTCGATGTGCTCGTTTGCATCTTCGTGTTCCGAGCCACTAAAAGTATTGTCACAAAGTTCTTTGAGAAATTTCCCCTTCAATTCAAAGGGGGTATCTTGGTTGATCGTAGGCCTAGTAACTCCCGACCTGTAATTTTCTTGGTTTTTGTTCATATACTGCTCCATTATTTCCGTCATTGTTTCTCTTTCCCCTTCCTCTAATTGCTCTTTGATGTCAAAAATATGATCGAACTCAGGTGAATTTGATTCTATGAGACTAGGTGTATCGAAGAGCCTCCTTTTTGAGGGAAATTTCTATTTTGGATTTTCAAAAGGTGAGAGTAGTTCCTTCGTCGAACTTCTTGTCATGCACTACCTGAAACAAATGACAATAAATCAGTAGGATATGTCCTGATGAGAGGAATTAAGCGTGAAATCAAACAGATGGAGTTTTACTATTGTTACCGTATCAGATGATGAATACGCCATATTCAATTAATTTGAATACGCCGTATAGGTCAGTTGAATACCAGTACGCCATATAGATCTTACCAAATACGCCGTATTGTCATGAAACAGATACGCCATTTAGACAGTAGAACTCAATACATTGTCCTGATTAGAAGGTTTGATACGTCGTATCTAACTGGTGGATACGGCGTATCAGGTGATCAGCCAGAACAGAATACTATTTAAAACAATTAAATGCGGGAATTAAAACAAACAATTTAAATATACAAAGCGAATAAATACAAACAGAATTTAAATGATTAGATTACACTAAACTAATTAATTAATGGTTAGAAATATTGATAAGAATAAGGGTTTAATTATTTCACTCCCGGCAGCGGCGCCAAAAACCTGATGTGCTGTCGTGTAGGGTCAATTTATTGATTATCAAGTTTTACATTTATATTTAGCCGACAAACCTAAAACAACACTTTAACGAGCAGTGTACCCCGGTATCAATTGGAGTTCACGGTAAGTAGGTGTGTCGAACACTAAGATAGAAATTAATCCTATATTTCTATCATTAGTATTTTAATTAGTCTAATTACCTGGTTAAACCTTTTGCTATGGTACGTTGCTAATGAAATATGGTTCAAACCTGAGAGACTGGCACAGGTTTGGTGATGACAAATACCAATTCAATACACAATAAACACAAATATGAATATAGAAGATAGGAAAAGCGATAACAAGCTAAATGATAAGAAAACTGATTGGCCGATAATAAATCCGGTTTCAATGCTGTTGTTTGTTTTTAGTCAATGATATTACTTATCTCGAAGCGGCATATCATTTTTAAGACTTAGGCGGGAACATCATCTTAAAGACCTAGACCAACAATTATACCTTGTCACATTAATGCATCCTCATAAAGCATCCTTTAGTTAATTAAAATCATATCTAGAGAATTAAAGTAGTGGTGATCTATGTTAAAACTCTTAGGCCCAACAGGACTTTACCCACTTATTGTTTGACGTGTTTATATACTGATAGTCCACTATTCCAATCTTTATTAGTTAATTAAGAGCATGATTGCTGAAACATAAACGGGGTCACCTACCCACCCCAAGGTCCAACTAAGGTTCTCATAAATTCAAAAGAAAAAGACATAATGTTATTTGTGATCCTATTGGTCCAGTAATATAAGACACGATATGGAGAGCTATCCTGGTATCTAGATTACTTGGTCTGTAACACTAGACCCAGTTGAATGATAGGTCGCATATTCAAACACATAAACAAGTACGAGGTGATAAACATAATTAAACAGGCAACGATAAATTAGGAAATCAATTTTCAAACAAACCAAACATTGAACTTTCATTAAGATGCTAATTACCCGAGGTATTAGCACCACTAATAAAACCCATTGTATATATACAAGCGTAATCAAACAATTGAAATCGAACGATTAAGAGAGTAAAAATTACAACGATGTCTTCTATGGATTCGTGATCAATGGCTTGACATCATATGCTGAACTTCCTCTGAATTCGTCTCTAAGATAAATGGTGATAAAGAACATATGATATTGCACACTAAAAACTTATTTTTTGAGTCTTCTATTTATAGTTGCTAAAAAAATACTCGATACGCTGTATCCAGATAGGTCGATACAGTATATAATGGCCTGGATTCCTTGGAGTGCGTGCTACGTTCATAATAAATCTTTGATATCATTCCTAATTTACTTGATTTACTGTATCTTCGAATAGTTATCTTCATGGAATACGGCGTCAGTAGAATAGCAAGGAACGCCGTTTTTGGGTAATTGGTCAAACGCGTTATTCTTGTGAAGTCTTGGCGCTGATCAACGGCCTTATCTCTTAGTTGGATACGGTGATTGGTAAATATTCAAAATCTTCAAAATGTCTTCGTTTAGCTCCAATTTATGCGCCTTTTAGCTTTATCTTTCACAAAACACTCCTGAAATTACTGCCATTTATCACTTTTAAAAGCAATAAGTACCAAATAAAGCAATATTATAGTAAAAGTGGAAAAATTAGATGTGATAAATGATATAATACAGTGGATGTTTATTTGATTAGATCCAATGATCCTTGAATCCATTGAAAATGGTCCACTCATTTGGCCTACGATTGAGGAGAATGGAGTAACTAGACCAAGAAAATACTCTGAGTTATCTGCTACGATGAATTCAAGCTGATTGTGACGTCAAGTCAACAAATATCATTTCTCACCAAGGATTAACCACTAGAGGTATATGCACTCGTTAGCATCATCGAATCTGCAGGGAATCCTTTGGAAATAAGTTTAACTTCTCATGCAAGGAACTTCATTGACGAAACAAAAGGAGAGTGTAAAACTATATATGAATTTGATAAGTTTTGACTTATAAGAAGGTGGGAAACACAGATGATTTCTACTTGAGATATTCACTACTACCATGACCAGAACATCTACAATGTGAAACTGGAACAATTTCAAGTAAACACCAAGTTTTTGAATACCCTTCCTCCTGAGTGGAGCAAATTTATGACCGATGTCAAACTGGTTCAGGACTTGCACACAACTAATATTGATCAAACTTCCATGCTATACTTGGGACAAACAAGAATTTCCATGCCAAATGAAGTTCGTTTAAATGCATGAATCAAATCAGATCACGCTTGCTTTGGTATCAACCCCATTAGATGACCCAGTCCTCCTTATCAATCTCATTAGAACTCTTACCAAAACTCTCAATTACAACCACAAGTTTCACAATATCAGTCTCCAAAGTATGGAATCAACCTTATCAGATCTCAACAATACTCAAAACAATCATCAACAAACCACTTTCAATCACTTATCCATCTAATGAATATCAAGTCATCATCAGTTCACCACAATGTCAATTCTCCATCATCATCCATCCCCAAAATTGGAATATCTCCCTAATTTCCCAAACCAGACTCAGGTCTAATGTTCTAGGTGTTCAGCACGTGACGACCCATTGATGCATCAACCATATGGAAAGTCATTCTTATCCAGCTGTTGTCACATCTCTGCTATCCCAACTATAAACATCCAGCTGAGGAATTCACAAACCTAGGCAACAAGCTACCATTAATGATGAAAGAGTAACTTTATAGCTAGTTCCGGGGAGACAAATTTTTTTGCTATGGGTACCACTAGGACCTACACTCCAGGAGCAAGTGGAAGCAATTCTGGGAAACAAAGGACTGTTATTTTGTTTATTAACTGCAATGGGAGGGACACATGTCCAAAACAATGCACTAAACCTAAAGGAAATGGGATTATTTTATTAAAGGATAAGTGTTGTTGGTACAAGCTCAAGCAAATGGTCAAATTCTACATGAAGAAGAGCCAACATTTTTGGCAGATCCAGGAACTACAGAAGGTCAAGCCACACATAATGTCATTACCCACAATGCCGCTTATCAAGCCGATGATTTAGATGCATATGACTCTGAATGTGATAGCTCAAACACTGCCAAAATGCTCTCATCTAGCGAATTTATCTCATCATGGTCAAATGCTCACGCTGAGGTAACACTCAGATAATAAAGATACCAATATATGATACTCAAGCGTGTCAGACGATGCCTTCTTCTGAACAGTCGAGTGTTATGAATCATTCAGAGACTGAAATAACCAATGATAGCAATATCATTCCTTATTCTTAGTATGTGAAAGTGTTGTTCCCACTTAGTTAGTAAACAATAACTACAAAGTTATTATTAACTACACATGGCATGCAAGTAAAGTAAACTAATTTTTGTTTTGAAAAGATTTGTGTTCGTAAATCTAAATAGCAAGTAAAAGACATAAAATTAACTTTTAAACATTTAACTCTTTTATTAAGAATTATACCCCATTGTATGTGGAACTACAATGGGGATTGAATGACAATGTGTGTGTGTGTGATCTCCTCATTAATAAATTTGCATAAACCTAAAGTGTTATGCAAAATTAACTACTATGCTAACTGACTGAGCTTGCTTAGAGACTTAGTAAATTTGGAGGAGTAGATGTGTGTTTGTGAAAGATACGACTTTAAATGCACAAACTTAACATCTACTCCTTTACAAGAGTTCTATTTATACTACTTAGGTAGGGTCACACCTCTTGGGTGTTGAGCACTTATCTTAGATCTAATAGGTTAGTACATGTGTACTGATTTGTCCCTATTACAATATCTATTCTAAGTATGGGACAAATGCTCTTTCAAAGTTCAGTTCCTGACACTGAACTTGTCTTATACCCTTTTTAGGATAAGTTGACTTCTGGAGATAAGAGCTTGGACTTATCTGCTTTCAAATTATCCCGCATATTCTTTAGTCTCTTGTCTTCAGGGTCTTCTAGTTGTTGGAGATCGTATGGGGCTTAGTGAGTCTATTGCCATGACTCACGGAACCCATCACCTTCTTCTTTGGCTCAAGCTTCATTCACTGAGTACCACCTCACTAAATGCTAGAGTCTTTCTTGTAGACTCAGGCTACGCATCTTGAAGGTAACTCACTGAGCGACTATTCACTTAGTGACCTTGAAATGTTAAAGGTTATTTACACTTAGGTTATATTGTATTCAAATCCTAAGTGAAAGATCATTGGGCACTGAATTGGCCCAACAATCTCCCCCTATTTGGATATAAATATAGCCTAAGTGTTTATCAGTGTGAGTGAGTACTTACAGCTTCTTCTCACACTGATTTCTGTAAAGCTATCTAGGATACTGAGTTTTTAACACAAAAAGTACTTCATTGAACGGTTACAAGGTCATATATCTAATTACCAAAAGATAACAACAGATTACATAAGTAGTCAGTCATTTGTAATCCAAGGAGGGCTCCAGCTTGACTTTCTTTGACTTGAGCTTTTCTTGGTCAGGGTGTTCGGCAATGAGTTTCCTCAGTTTCATGCTGAATCTCTCTTGCATTTCAGTTAACTTGACCATTGAATCAGCTAACTAGATATGACACAAGGAGCTTCCATCCCCCTTTGTTCGATGTCACTCCTCTATGAAATGTCTTGATCCCCATCTTCATCAGTGAATAAATATTCCATACTCAGGTTCTCAATTACCATTTTATTAAGAACGGAACATTTTTCAGTGAGAACTCCGATTGCATTCCAAATACAGTATTCTTGTTTTTATGCCTCAAGTTCATGTCTTTCTGTTTTCTTCCTAAGATCGGATAAAAAGGGGGGCCCCCCCTTGTTCCGGGGCTGAGTAGAAGAGCAGAATGAATTTTTAAAGTATTTTGTTGTGTTTGTTTGGATTGTGGTTCTAAGTTCCTTAGGAATTTTTCTTTAGTCTTTCATATCTTCGACTTAAAAAATGTATCAAAACATTTACCACTGACTTTTTTTCTTTTGGGAATGATTTCCCTCAGTTCATCTATTCAGAGATACTAAATGCACCAAAGAGAAAGGGTTCATGGACTTTAAAGTTTCTACCATCAGTGCCTTTATAGACTGTTATAACCACTAGCTTGGTTTTTAGATGGATCTTGATATCAATGATAGGTTTTGGTTTCAGTCTGTTGCTTATTCAGTAGCTTGGTTACGAGATCACTGTAAATGATCTCCCCTATGTCAACCTTAGTCCTAGTGATGAGACTATAGGTAAAAGCTATCAGATGGAGTACTTGTACTGAAGAGTATTCCCCGCGAAACACTGAATCACAAAAGTGAACAAAATTCTCCAAGCCACAAGAAAAGAGTTTTTCAGGACTAGGGTTTTGTCCAGGTAACTCGGGTTGATGGCAATTTTGCCCAATTCTTTCTTCACAACTTCAGGTGCAGGATGAGCCACATATTTACCATTATTATAATCAAGGCCAGTTGATGAACAAAATGTGTGAAAGTCAAAGGTCAAAGGTCTTTGCCCATTTAAAGTTGAAAACTTGATGAGGAATTCCTTGAGTGGGAATTTCTGAGGCTTATCAGTTGATGGAAAAGGATCAAAGGCAACAGCAGTAGCTGACAAAACTCCCTGAAAGAATTCTGATAGACCACTGAGGGACAGTTGGTAAAAGCATTGTACAAAGGATAGTTTCGCAAAAATTTCATTATGGTCTTGTAGGTAGGCACATTTGGTGGGTAGTTAAAGTTACCCACCACATTATTGGTCTGAAAAATCATGTTGTCCACCAGTCATGTTTTGTCAAAAATTGAATTATGATCATTGAGAGCATACTGATTTTTTTGTTGTTCTATAAAAAAACCATTTTTGATATGAGTATTGTTTTGAAAACAAAAAGGTTTTAATGGTAGAATACCACACACCAGATGGTCACAAGTTTATTTCAAACTTGATTGCTGCCGTGAAATGTGTGATATGTTGTTAAAAGGGACTATACGAAGATGGATATCTTTGTATGGAACATGATTGACCAAAATAAATGTTTGAAAGAAGTATTGCAATGAATAACTGATAAAGAGATAAGCTTTTTATCGAAAAATTAAAGAACACCCACACTTTTGCTTTGAGAGAGAAATTTTGATCAAGAGTTTATTTGCTTTTGGAAATTTGTATGTGTTCTTGTTTTGAAGAAGGGTATTTATAGAGGGTGTGTGAAAAGGTTTTGATTATTTTAAAATTTTCATTTTTTGAAAAAAGTTAAAATTGTTTTAGGAACGCATTTAATGCTATAACCCACTAGTTGCACGATTCCCTCTTTTACGGCTATAGTGTAGCCGTTCTGTTGTCTTTCACTTTTGCAGTCGTGACGTATGGATAACGGTCAAGAGTCTTTTGATTAGACATGTTGGGAATAGATTGTGTGCATGGAAGTGAGCATTAAATGCTTGTTGGGGGTTAATTGAGTGAAATTTGAAGTGGGGGCCCATGACTATTGGATGACAGTTAGATAAGGAATATTTTTTCCTTATTTAATGTGTTCAGTCACCAACCTAGGACATTAAGTAACTAAATACTTAGAGCATTTAGTTAATTCATTTAATGTGTCCCTCAGTGTCATGAGATTCATGTGGGTTTCAGGGAGATGGTTTCAGGGGGAAGAATATACACCATACTGAATATGATTAATCAGGGAGACTGATTAATCAATATTCAACATGCCTAATTCTGCTTTCAGTCTGGTGAAAGTAGGTTCATCCAGGGGTTTAGTGAGGATATCAGCTAGCTGATACTCAGTGGGGATGAAGTGTAATTCAATATCTCCTTTAAGGATGTGATCCCTGATGAAATGATATCTAATATCAATATGCTTGGTTCTTGAGTAAAGTACTAGATTGTTGGATATTGCAATAGCACTGGTGTTGACACAAAAGATGGGTACCATCTTATAACAAATGTCATAGTTACTGAGTTGACTTTTCATCCATAGGATACTTGCACAACACCTAGCAGCAGCAACATATTCAGCTTCAACTGAGGACATAGCCACTGACTGTTGTTTCTTGGCACTCCAACAAACCAATTTTCCACCAAGTATTTGGCAGGCACCTGAGGTTCTTTTTCTATCCATATTGCAACCAGCATAGTCTGAGTTTGAATATCCTTTAAGATCAAAGCCTGATCATTTTAGATAGTACAAACCAAGGGTTGGAGTACCTTTCAGGTACCTGAGGATTCTTTTCACAGCTATTAGATTTGATTCCTTTGATGGACTGATAATCTGCACATAGTGACTGTGGAGAATTGGATATCAGGCCTTGTTGCAGTCAAGTACATCAGTGACCCAATCAAGTCCTCTGTATAGGACTCATAACTGATTTTTTGGCCAGCTAAATCAGGACCTAAGTTGTTTGGAGGAACCATGGGTGTTTTCACTGAGGAGCTATCATAATTTTTATATTTCATGAGTAAGTTCCTGGTGTACTGTTCTTGATAAATTAAGATGCCTTTGTCATCTTGCTTGATTTGCAATCCAAGGAAGTAGGTGAGTTCACCCATTATACTTATTTTAAATTTCTTTGTCATTAGTTTCTCAAACTGTTTACAAAGTTTATAACTTGTTGAGCCAAATACGATGTCATCTACATACACTTGAACAAGGAGAACTTCTCCTTTTGATTTATAGATAAACAATGTGTTATCTATTCTTCCCATGGGAAACTTATTTTGAATAAGGAAAGTAGAGAGAGTCGCATACCATGCCCTTGGTGCTTGTTTTAGCCCATAAAGAGCTTTGTCAAGTTTACAGACATAGTCAGGGAACTTACTACTTTCAAAGCCAGGAGGCTATTTGACATAAACTTCTTCTTTCAGTTTACCATTCAGGAAGACACTTTTGACATCCATTTGGTAAACTTTGAAGTTCATGTATGTGGCAAACTCAAGAAATATTCAAATGGCTTCCATTCTTGCCACTGCTGCAAAGGTTTTATCATAGTTAATTCCTTCTTACTGACTATACCCTTATACAACCAGTCTTGCTTTGTTCTTTGTTGTTGTGACATGCTCATCTTTCTTGTTCCTGAATACCCATTTGGAACCTACGGCTATTTTTCCATAAGGGAGAGGAACAAGAGTCCATACTTTGTTTCTATAGAACTGATTTAGTTCTTTCTACATGGCATTAATCCATCTTGGGTGCTTCAGTGCCTCATATATCTTTTTAGGCTCTATCTCAGAGAGAAAATCAGCAAATAGACATTTACTTGCTGAGGCAGCTGTAAGTTTGGCAGCTATGCTTCTTGTAAGCATGCCTTCACCAGGATCATCAATGATATTTATAATTCAATATGTTGATCTCTTGACCATCTATCCCAAGGAATAGGATGAGAACTTCTAGAGGCTTGATTTGTGATGTGAGACTGAGTGACATCAAGGACTAAAGGTTCCATAAAGGATTCCTGAAACTTCAGTGTTGCTCCCTGAGGTACATCAGTGGGTGGAGTTTAACATTTGATCATACTGAATGTTTTGTTTCATGTGTCCCTTTAGTGTAGATTGGATCAGGAAAGACCTTCAGAATCCTTAGTGTGAAAGTATTATCAGTCTCATAGGAGCAACTACTTTATGACATGATTTCTTGGGTTAATTTCAGTGATTAAGACGTCCATGAGGAATGATTAGTAAGAGACATCAATAAAAAAACTAGAATCTACATAATATTGTTCAAGATGGTCATCCCTCTTGAAATTCATCAGGAGGAAATCTAAAGGAATCATCAATTCTATCTCATCTACAGAGTGTAATGATAAACCTGATGGCTTCATACTTTCATCAAATGTTACATGTAAGACTCCTTTAATTTGTGACTTCTTATGTTATAGACTCCTGAAAGCCCTTTGAGACGAGAATATCCTAAGAAATATCCATCGTCAGCTTTAGCATCAAATTTGCCTAGATAATCCTTGTGATTATGAATAAACACATGAAATCCAAACACATGAAAGTAACTGATATCAGGAATTCTTTCCTTGAATATTTCATAGGAATTTTTATCATGTCTTTTGAAAATTATTGATCTATTTTGAGTATAGCAGGCTATTCTAACTGCACCAGTCCAAAAGTGCTTAGAAAGTACTGATCCATTCAGCATAGTTCTAGCAGCCTCAATGAGAGTTATGTTTCTCCTTTCAGGTAAACCATTTTGTTCAGGTGTATAGGGAGAAGAGAAATTTTAAGAGATTCCTTTCTCATCACAGAAACTCTCAAGCTCATGATTTCTAAACTCAGTCCCATTATCAGTTTTGATTTGTTTGATTTTTACATCATTTTGGTTTTCTACCATCCTGATAAAAGACATAATCATTTCAGGTGCTTGACTCTTCTTCCTCAGAAAGTATACCCATGTGTACCTTGAGTACTCATCAACAATGACTAGCATATATTTCTCATGATTTATGGACATTGGACTTACTGGTCTGAACAAGTCCATATGAAGAAGATGTAAACACTTCCTGATGGAGAAGTTTTGTTTAGTTTTGAATGATGCTCTATAGTGCATCCCTTTTTTCACATGCTGTGCAAGGTTTATCCTTTGAATAAACTGGTGAAGGAAGACCAAGAACTTTGTTTTGTTTGGCAAGTTTATTAAAGTTCTTGAAATTGAGATGTGATAGCCTTTTATGCCATAGCCAGTTTATACTTTCTAAGGCTTTGGCAAAGAAGCAGGCTCCATTTAGAGTCAGTGATGACATGTCAAGGAACATATCAATCATATTTCATCTAGTGCTATTATGAAAATTTCTTTGTTGCAATAATATGTTCCTTGCTTATCATCAAACAGTACAAATATACTTAGCTATTCACAAAAGTATGACTAAGGCAACTTAGATTGTACTTAAGACCATTTACAAAGGCTACTTTTGTAAAAACTATACCCCCACAGTTTATTGAACTATATCCCTCAGTAATACAAGATGAGTTATCACCAAACACTACCTTAGGACCTGGCTGCTCTACATATTTATGCAGATAACTCTTGACACCAGTCATACTCCTTGAGCATCTATTGTATAGGTATCATATGGGCTCCCTATTGTGTCTCTGCAAAAATAATGAACTTGGGTTAGTTTCTTTTGTGAACCCACTTTTTGGTAGGCTCCCTAGCCTTTGCAGTCTGAATTTTCTCATCTCTTTTGAAGCGATCAAATTCATTATGGTCAAAGGTGGAGTGTATAGTGCTTCCACATGTATTACACTTTATCTTAATTAAGGACTCATTAGACTGAGAGGATTCAGCTAGTACTCCTCCTCTAATCTGAATAGCACGATTGTGTCCTGAGGTAGAGTGATCATAGCTTCTACAGATTCCACACTCATGTAGTTTCTATAATCATCAGGTATATGATCATTAAAACCATAGTGTGTGCATGGTGGGAAAAGCTTTGCCTTTGCTATCAGGATCTGCTTGGAAGAAGATGCATATTGATAAGGCTGACCCTTGTAGTTCTCACTTCTTTTTAGTAAGGCAATATACATCTCATGATCTGAGGTTGTATGATCCTCCCTTTTGCATATCATGGAGTAAAGAATCCTATAGCAATCATCAGTTGAATGATTGGTATAGTGACAGAGTTCACACTTAAGTTGTAGCTTTTGAATAGGCTTGGGCCTGAGTGATTTTGATGAGCCAGTACTCGAACTTGGGTTAGAGGTCTTGACTTATTTTAGATGAATCGACTGATTTGGATGACTCAGCCTTTTGAATCTTTGAATTTGATTATTGAGTCTTTTAGTCAAAGTTGACCTTTTCATCTATTAACATCTGAACTAGTTTTGTTAATTCATTTAATTTTGACTCTTTTTCTGTGTCTTTGACTTCATTAGGAACTGAAGGTGTGGTTTGCTTAGATTCATTAACAGTGACAGTTCCTAGAACACTTTCGTTAGAAGAATTTTGTGTTTCAGGCTTTGTGTGTTTCATGATACCTAAACCCGGTCTCTCTTTTGGAGAGTAGGGTTGAAAGTTCAATGGTAGTACCTCTGCGCTTGGTGAAGCTCCCTGAATAATTTTCAGGGGAGGTAGCGGAGTAAGGGATTCAGCTTCAGAATCTTTGGATGATTCAAGGATATTTGAAATTTCAAGAGACTCATTGACAGCTTGACTTTCAGGGACTAGAATTCTTCCAATATTAAAGTTTGGAATTTGTTCATAGAGATTGAGTCTCTCAAAACCCAATCGTTGGTTTTTGGAACCATTTCTTGTTCATACCCCAAGGAAGCAGGAAGAAAAGATTTTTCATTTCATTCTTTTAATGATGAACTCGTGATAATTCACCACCAAGAAACTTCTTCTTTTGGTGATGGAATTTGCTCACTGATCATTTACTAACCTTTTTGAGTTGGTTACCATTTTTCATTAATCTTTTTCTCCCTCTTTGAGTTGGTTCCTTGAAGGAGCTGATTTACTTTATAAGTTCATGTTTTTAATTTGAAAAAGCGACAGCATCAAGCTTGGCTTGTTTTAAAAATTAAGCAATTCATCTCTACACTATTTAAATTCAAAACCATTTGTCTATACTTAGAATGTAAGTCTAATCGTTGCTCTTCAACAAACTTAAGATCAATTGTTATATAACTATAGTAATTTTTTGCCAATCCGACATCCTTCATTCCATAAAGAGAAGAGTGGTTTACCTTTCCATGTGATGTCGACCCATTCACCATTACGAGCATGACTCTTTCCAACAGTGAGCTCATCATCAGCTAGAGCCATCAGTACCTTGACCTGAGTGACTTCTTCCTCATCAAAGGTTTCAACGACTAAACCTTTGTTCTTTGGTTGGTTTGCTTATAAGAAGGGGGAAACACTACGTGATTTCTACTTGAGATTTTCACTACTACTCAATGACATGAACATCTATAATGTGAAACTGGAACAATTTCATGTAAACACCAAGTTTTTGAATACCCTTCCTCCTGAGTGGAGCAAATTTATGACCGATGTCAAAATGGTTCGGGACTTGCACATAACTAATATTGATCAGCTTCTTGCTTACTTAGGACAACAAGAATTTCATGTAAATGAAGTTCGTTTAATGCATGAACGCAACTTAAATCCGCTTGCTTTGGTTGCAACCCATCAGATGACCCAGTCTCCTTATCAAACTCATCAGAACTTATACCAAAACTCTTAATTTCAACCACAAGTTTCACTATATCAGTCTCTACAGTATGGATCACCTTATCAGTCTCAACAATACTCAGATAATCAATCAATACATCTTTCAATCACTTATCCATCTAATGATTATCAATCATCATCTATTCACCACAACGTCTATTCTCTATTATCATCCATCCCTCAATTAGAATATGCTCCCTGAATTTCCCTAACCAGACTCGGGTCTAATTATTCAAGTGTTCAAGCAAGGTGACGATCCCATTGATGCATCAACCATATGATGTCATTCTTATCAGCCGTTGTCACATCTTGCTATCCTACTACTAAAAACCAGCTGAGGAATTCGTCAAACCCAAGGCAACAAGCTACCATTAATGATGAAAGAGTGACTTTATAACCAGTTCAGGGGAGACAATTTTTTTTTCTATGGGTACCACTAGGACCTACACTCCAGGAGCAAGTGGAAGCAATTCTGGGAAACAAAGGACTGTTATTTGTTACAACTACAAAGGAGAGGGACACATGTCCAAACAATGCACTAAACCTAAAAGTAAATGGGATGATTCTTGGTTTAAGGATAAAGTGTTGTTGGTACAAGCTTAATCAAATGGTCAAATTCTACATGAAGAAGAGCTAGCATTTTTGGCAGATCCAGGAACTACAGAAGGTCAAGCCACACAGACTGTCATTACTCACAATTCCGCTTATCAAGTCGATAATTTAGATGCATATGACTATGATTGTGATGAACTCAACACTGCTAAAGTTGCTCTTATGGCGAATTTATCTTATTATGGTTCAGATGCTCTCGCTAAGGTAAACAATCATGATAATATAGATAACAATATGATAAATCAAGCTGTGCAGGCGATGCCGTCTTCTGAACAGTCGAGCGTTATGAATCATTCAGAGACAGAAATAACCAATGATAGCAATATCATTCCTTATTCTTAGTATGAGAAAGTGTTGTTCCCACTTAGTACAAAGTTATTATTAACTACTCATGGCATGCAAGTAAAGTAAACTAATTGTTATTTTTAAAAGATTTATGTTCGTAAATCTAAATAGCAAGTAAAAGACACAAAATTAACTTTTCAACGTTTAACTCTTTTTATAAAGAATCATAACCCATTGAATGTAGAACTACAATAGGGATTGAATGACAATGTGTGTGTGTGATCTCCTCATTAATAACTATGCATAAACCTAAAGTGTTATGCAAAGTTAACTACTATGCTAACCAACTGAGCTTGCTCAGAGACTTAGTAGATTTGGAGGAGTATATGTGTTTTTATAAAAGATACAACTTTGAATGCAACCAAAATCTTAACATCTACTACCCTTTAACAAGAGGTTTACTATTATAACTACTTAGGTATGGGTTACACCTCTTGGTTGTTGATTACTTATCTTAGATCTAATAGGTTAGTACATGTATACTGATTTGTCCCTATTGTAATATCTATTCTAAGTATGGGACAATTGCTCCTTCCAAGTACAGATCCCTTACACTAGAACTTGTCTTCTACCCCTTTAGATAAGTTACATCTAGAGATATGATGCTTGGACTTATCTGCTTTCAATTTTCCCGCCAATATCTTCAGTCACTGTGTCTTCAGGGTATTCTACTTGTTGGAGATCATATGGGGCTTAGTGAGTCTATTGCCATGACTCACTGAACCCATCACCTTCTTCTTTGGTTCAAGCTTCATTCACTGAGTACCACCTCACTGAATGCTAGAGTCTTTCTTGTAGACTCAGGCTGCGCATCTTGAAGGTAACTCACTGAGTGACTATTCACTTAGTAACCTTGAAATGTTAAAGGTTATTTACACTTAGGTTATATTGTATTCAAATCCTAAGTGAAAGATCATTGGGCACTGAATTGGCCCAACAATCTCTCCCTATTTGGATATAAATATAGCCTAAGTGTTTATCAGTGTGAGTGAGTACTTACAGCTTCTTCTCACACTGATTTCTGTAAAGCTATCTAGGATACTGAGTTTTTAACACAAAAAGTACTTCATTGAACGGTTACAAGGTCCTATTATCTATTACAAAAGATAACAAAAGATTACATAAGTACTCAGTCCATTTTGTATCCAAGAGCTTCCAGCTTGACTTTCTTTGACTTGAGCTTTTCTTGGTCAGGGTGTTCAGCAATGAGTTTCCTCAGTTTCATGCTGAATCTTGCATTTTCAGTAGACTTAACCATTGATTCAGCTACTAGATATGACACAAGAGCTTCCATCCCCACTTTGTCGATGTCACCCCATCTTTGAAATGCTTGATCCCCAAATTCATCAGTGAAGAAAATTCCATACTAAGGTTCTTCAATGACCATGTTATTGATGAACGGGGCATTTTCAGGGAGAGCTCGATTGCATTCTAATCCAGGGATTCTTGTTTTAGGCTCAAGTTCCATGTGCTTTTGTTTCCTTCCTGAGGATCGGGATGAGGCTTGTTCAGGGGCTGGAGCAGGAAGAGCAGAATGAATTCTAAGTTCCTTATGAATTTTCTTTTGTCTTTCATATCTTGGACTTAAAGAATTTATCAATTCTTTTACCACTGCATTTTTCTTTTTAGGAATGATTTCCCTCAGTTCATCTAATTCGGAGATACCAAATGCACCAAAGAGAAAGGGTTCATGGACTATAAAGTTTCTACCATCAGTGCCTTTGTATACTGTTATAACCATTAGCTTGGTTTTTAGATGGATCTTGATATCAATGATAGGTTTTGGTTTTAGTATGTTTCTTATTCAGTAGCTTGGTTACGAGATCACTGTAAATGATATCCCCTATGTCAACCTCAGTCCCAGTAATGAGACTGTAGGCTAAAAGCTGCTAGAT
>BQNB010080934.1:0-29779 GCA_026074375.1 Tanacetum coccineum
GTATTGGTGGTGGTACTGGGAGTGGTGGTGAGCTTATCTGTGGTAGTGGTGATGATAACGGGGTAAGTGGTGATGGTGGTGGAGTGGTTAAGGCAAGAAGTCTATCGACCTCTTCCCTAGGAGGAAGTGATATGGATGGCTCAGCCCAGATAGATATCCTGGCAGTCATATGGTGTACAGGTGGGACAGAGTCAGCCGGAGCTGGGTGCTCCTCCTCCTCCTCCTCATCCTCATCCTCGTCCTCATCCTCATCATCGGCATCATCTTCGGAGGGCTCCTCCTCCTCCTTCTCATCATCATCATCCCTATTAGTAGGGTAGTTAGCTGGATCCTCCTCAGGATCCTCATCGTCCTCCTCCGGGTCCTCCTTAGGGTCGGACTCCGGGATATAACCTGGTGACTAATCAGTAGGTGAGGCAGCATCAGGCAGTGGCTGCTCCTCAACCGAGAATACCTCATCCTCTGCTGGCATGAACTCTGGGTAAACAAGCTCCAAAACAAAGTCTAGGGGAAGCTGTGCCTGTGGCTCCTCGGGGACTAGTACATAATCAGGTGAAGGTGGCGCCTAAAAGGCACCTACGACATATGCGTATGGGTCTTCTAGCATCACCGATGGCCCATCCACTCCTGGTGATCCGATGTCTGATAGCCCTCTGTATGGACTGGACACTGCCGTGTTGGTGACCATGGAATCCTCCAAATCTAACATAACTGTATCTGAAAATCCAAAATAACTTATATTAGTATTTTCATATAAGACTCTTATAGTAATATACATTTATATCATAACATGTATATCAACCATGCATGCATCTAGCCTAACCGAGTAATGCATAAGTAGTGTATGTATGTATGCACGTATGTATGTCCAGTGTAAACCCCTTGGTATGAATACAATGTTTAAAAACTATTATAGTCCAGCAAAAACATTTAACCTGGTTCTCTATAGCCTTGGCTCTGATACCAATCTGTAACACCCCTAAATTGGGTCGCAGCGGAATAAGGGTCCGAGGCATGTTGGCTGCAGCGGAATATGAGTCAGGGGGCGTGTTACTTTTATAGATCAACAACACTAGGTATATATAGAAGACCATTAAAGGTCGTAAAAAATGGATACACAGTGGATTTTAGCAAATATTGTTTACAAAGCCCGTAGCTTAAATTGTTTGACATTATTGCTACAAAGATACTAGTTCTATCACATTTTCCAAAAACATATGCAACCAAATCTTTTTGAATGATATCCCAAAACATATAATCACCAATGTATCCTAGTCCACCTCGTTGCCTATTGACTCTGAAAAACATTGCTTTAAAGGTCAAACAATATTGTTGGTGAATTCATAGGTTTAATAAAATGTATAATGCAAGGACCACCATGATCATACATTTGTATGATAATTGCAACAGTATGCAGACACACATAATGCAAGTTAGTTCGTCCTAAAGCTCATGACACTGAAGCTCGACAATATATTGCAATGTAAAATTGCCCACAAAGCCCGTATGGATGTTCTAACCCGCAACATCCCCAGTCTGACATGGTAAACGTTCGTTATCCGGCATACCGGCACACGTGAGCTGACTCTCCGATAACGGGGATTTCAATCCAAATAGATCTATTTATACATTCGCGTTACCCTCCAGGTAAATTAACGCGTCATGGATAATGGGCTCAAACTTGGGTTATCGCTACTTAGGCAACACGTTAATCATATATAAAATTTACACTGTGGTCTAAGTATAAAACATTCGCATGTTTTCACCCCAAAACTTATTAAATCAAAATATTTAAAACATTGGGCTTTGAGAAGACTACACCTGGAGTTTCTGTATATCAAATAATTTCCGGACAATGCGTCACGGTAACACCGAAAGCATCCTAATCAAACGTAGGTAGTATCAAGCACCTATGCATTTCAAAATAACAATATCATATATAATACTTATATCTACTTCACCATTATCGCGTTTGTAAAAACGTATTTATAAAGTTAAAACGTTTATAAATAAACCCTTAGTAAAAACGGCGTAAAATGCATGTTTCAAGTCCGTTTGGTATGTTCCTTACGTTCACGCTTTCGTATTAAGACGATGTATCAAAATATGACATTTTTAGGCTTTAAGTCCACTGATGAACAGTACTTTTATTGTTCACATCAGTTATAAATTTATTTATATAAATTTAGTTAATCGGAAAAATCCCGTATTGTATATAACTTATTCGTACTTTCACGTTTCTAGTCCGTTTCTTGCGTTTCTTATGCCCACGCTTTTGTATTAAATCGAGTTATCATAATTTGACATTTTCATATTTTTAGTCCTCTGATGAACAATACTTTTTACTGTTCACACCAGTTTATAAAATCATTTTTATAGTTTTAATTATCGTAAATGTCGTATTTTATTCGTTATAGCTCCGTTTTTAGCGATTCTTTCTAGCACGTTCTTGTAATTGAAAGTCCTATCTATTTATGAGGTTTGAAAAAATAAAAATTTCTTTCATGAATAGTAACTTTTATAAAAATAGTTTTATAAAAGCATTTTTATACATAAACTCGCGTAATTCATAACTTCTTCGTTTTTAATTGAAAAATTATGATTCTTATCATTTTGAAATCCTAAAAACATGTATAATCTATGAAAAATATCAAACTTTCTGTTTTGTAGAATTTTTATAAATTGTTTTATAAAAATTCTTTTATAAATCCGTTTATTATCGTATAACTTTTTTTACCGTATCTTTTTCGTTATTAATCCATTTTTCAAGTTTCTCAGCTTTTTGGAATCATCATGAGACGTATTATATTTATAAAAGGTCAAACCCACTATTTTAAATTCGAAATCCAAACAACCCTTTTATGATAAATAAGTATACTTTTATATAAAACTTGTTTTATGTATTTTTCACTTTTATACTTTACCATAAGTATTTTATAACTATATTTATCATATGTGATACATATAATAATGTCCATAGTCATTCATTTGTCCACATAAGTCCTTGACAACAAGATTTACAAGATTACAAAGTTGTTTACACACTTTTACTTGTATATACATTTTTATACATAAACCAAGTGTGTACAAGTCTTACAAACCTTTCATAACCTCAATATATCATCCATATAACATGTGTACAAGTTTATAAAATCATGTTTACAAGAAAAATCCACTTTTACAAGTTAAACATATCCTAAGTGGTGATTTTACTACATAGAACATATATACACATATAATCATTTAAATGAAAAGATAAAGGTTTTTAGATGACCTTATGATAAATGATGGTGATGAGAAATAAGTGCTAAACCCTTGTTTAGACTTTAAACCTAAGCTTACAATAATGAAAACCCTAATTTTCCAAGTATAAACCCTAGCTTCCTTTCTTGCTTCAACACTTGCAAATGGTTAACCAAGACTTGCAAATACCTTAGTATATCTTAGGAATGATGTGTGATGGCTTGAATATGTTGTAGAAAAATTTGTATGGTTTATTTAAAAGGGGTGTTTTGAGCCGTGGGTTAGAGGAGAGCAAAAAGAGAGAATGGTTTTGATTTTGGTAAAGTATTTTGTGTAGTGTGTGTTTCTCATCACTTGCATACATGTATATATCATCTAGCTAGTCAAAGGTGTAATAGGGGTCCAAGACATAAGTGAGGAAAATATGGAAGACTAAGTTGGTCAAAAGGGAACATGTTATGGCTAGGTTTAATGACTAGAAGTTGTACAAGACCAAGTTGTATAAATTGTGTGCTCTTGGTCTCCTAATTGTTGTTGTTGCCGTGATATAGGAGGGGGAAAAGGGTTTCTAGAAGCCTTTTTGATATTAACTTAATATCTTGTAAGAATTACATAAGTTACTAGTTGTAGCTTTTATATAAAAGTGTGTATTTTGTACATGTACATGTCTTGTTTTATTTTTCTTATGAACAAAATGACATATGATATTAAATTGGGTAAATTTTTAATGAACTTTGAGTATTGGGTACAATCGTGGGTATTTGTTGAAGCGTAGAAACGTTTTGGTGGTTCCGGGTATGCCTAAACTGAATTTATCGCGAAACGTAACAATTTTACGTAACCGATAAAAATAAAATAAACAAAGGCCATAATTATTCTCAAAATAATTATTTAATACTTGATTGATGTAAACGTTTAATTGTTTGATGCCCGTTTACATTGAACGATCATTTTTAGCTTACGCGATTTTACTTAATACATGAAATTAAAAGCAAACGCGTACAACACCAAAAGTAAATAGAAGATTTATTGACGACGTCAATGACCCTAAAACACGAGGTGTTATAGTATCAACTTCTTGTATAGTTTTAGGTATTTATTTCGAGTCTAACCAAACGAATACACGGAGATAGAATTGCATTTGTTTTCTAAGAATGTATACAGGACCTTGTGAAAGGAAATCGACAAAGTTGGTGGAATGCATATTTTCTGGAATTCTATGTGTGTGCTGTTTGTGCTAGGATTCAGATGCTTTTTCGACACACAATCTTGCTCATAAACGCACCTTGGAGAATCTACCAAGCAAATATCAGGGGAGTTTTCTCATTCTAATTCTTTTTAATTCCTGTATTTAATGTTTTACATATACAACGAGGATGTTGTATAATTCAAGTGGGGGGATGGAATTAGAATGCTTACTTGTCCTAATTTTCACACTAAAATGCTTAAATTATGCTCAAATTTAAATTTTTTTCAAGCATACTTTTGTGAAATTACATGTTACATAACCCGCACACAATAACCCTTGTTAGATATTATGAGAATTTAGCCTATCAGTTTCTAATTGATTACCCAAATTCCACAAATATGAGTGTTCTGGTGATGTTGTAGACTTTAGAACTTGGCTTGGTATATCTATTCGAGACCGCAATAATGAGTACTATAGATTTAGATAGAGTAACTTGTTTAAATTGGTAAATTTTAGGATTACACCCAAATCGCCTATACATGTTATTTATTAACTAACTATACCAGTTAGTTAACCTCATGTTTAAACCCTTTCCACTCTCATCTTTAGAGTGAAGATTCATTAGAACAACCCGTAGAGCCAATCCTTTAGGAATTTACACCAACTATTTGTTTCGTTACACCCTTACACCTTAACCTACCCTGTTAGATTAAGTTTAATTTACAGTTGTTAATTGCTTAAAATGTAAAGTTTGTATTTCTCGAGTCTTGTGTTATTTTCTATCATTGGTGAGGTCGGAAATTTGCACATTGCAAAAGGAATGTATATTATACTCAAAGCTCATGTGATTTTACTACCGTCACAATTATTGGTGAATCCGAAGACAAAGAATTACCGAAGGAATTATCCAGAATTATTATGATCGTGAAGATGGTGAAACTACATCGAGATTTGAAGTATAGTTAGTAAAAAAAATCTAAAAAATTAGAAAAAAAATTGCAACAAAAAAGAGAGACAAGTTTGAGATAATTGTTTCACAACTATCGAAGGAATTATATGAAGGATCGATTATTCATTGATACAAATCAACGATGTAGAGTATTGTACAAAGTGGAATATATCACCACTTACCTTGTAGAGTATGTAAAGTTAATGGGATGATTGGGAAGTTGACCGTTACGGGAACGCCAACTTAGGTTGTTATTTTTGATCTATGATCAAGACGTTGTAAATAGTTATGTCTTTATCATGGTACCAGGTGGGAAATAAGTGTCTAGCAACTTTTATATTAAATCTTAATCTATTTATTTCTTATTTTTATTTAACAACAATTTATTTCCCTCTCACCTAATCATTAACCGTGGGTTTTACGTGAATGAGGATTTGATCGAGCGTGTATGTCTATTCCGTCGTTACGGCCGTGTATGCATGTCTTAGCTGCCTTTTTGGTTTATTACTATTTGTGAAAGTTAGAAGGTTCATACCTTATATTACTCTACTAGTCCTAATCTTAAGCTTTTTCAAGGTGGGAATGAGCAATCACATGTGTCTATCCTGGCATTCTAGGTGTGTATGTGTGGTCTTGGTCACCCTCCTAGAATATTGGTATCGTTGAAAGATTAGTTAGAGTAATCAACTGTAAGCCTTTCCATACAAAAACCCATATTTACCTTTGTAAACTTGTTACTCCTTAGCTTTAGCGGTGGAGATGTGTATCCTTGCCAAGCTTATGATAGAATACTCATCGCGACCGATCAATTGAGCGAATTAGTTACATGTTACCACATAGATTAGTCGAGTGATTTGAGTGTTTTCATCTTCTTATTTCGTGAGGTGTTTGGTTGTATACTTGTAAATGATCGAATAAGTGCTTTAACGGAAAATATCCTTAGGGATACATTTTATAGACTTCTAAAGGCTACTTAAGGACAAGTAGGATTCAAGTGGGGGGATATTTGATGACATCAAATAATGTCTAATTTATATCATCTTTTATCCCATATTATTAACCCATTTTGTACAATTATTGCATAGAGTTGTTACTTAATTGTTTATTTTTGAGAAATGCAGTAATTATGAAGTAATTGGTGAAATATAGTAAAAGGCACGCATTTTGGAGCTTAAATGAAGAGTTTGAGAAAGTCTACTGATCTGACTGCCAATACGCCGTATTATTCTAGACCTATACGACGTATCTAAGACTTTGACGAATTAAAAGACCATTGCCTGACTTTGAAGAATACGTCATATCCACATCAACGATACGCCGTATGTAATACTTTGGTCAACGAAAGATGAACAAGCTAGATTTACTCTATACGTTGTATCCATTAAGAAGATATGGCGTATCTGTGCCTACACTTCACCAGATACCACAAAGAATTCAAGCCTAATACGCCGTATCCAGGATCCTCAATACGCCGTATATAAGGTTATTATACACGAAGATTCTGGAAGATATTAAATGTGGTCCTTACTCCAAGAAAGCCCAATACGTCGTATCCCACATCGCCGGATATGGCATATTGAACCGACTACCAGATTATATAAATAGACGACCCTAAACTCAGTTTTAGGTATACAAGTGAATCCCTAAACCACCAAGTCGACCAAGAGACGAATAAAGGAGCATAAAAGGTTAGAAAAGAGCCTCAAGATCATAGGAAAACTCTTGTAATCATCGTGCAACCGAATACGCGTTCGATCGAGGTTTCTTTACTTTAATCATTCATATATCAAACAATGTGTAATTTTACAATGACTATCAGCTGATACCTTTAGGTATAAGCCATGTTTATGAAGATCTAATGTTTGGTTTGTTTATCTTGATTGCTTAATTTATCGTTGATTGTTGTTTATGTTTATCAATTTATATTCGTTTACATGCTTATGTGTGACCTATCATTCAACTGGGTCTGGTCCTACATATTTAATGAGCTGCAACTTTGGTGTTGTGTGGGTGTAAGCTAAGAGTTTGAGATAGCTCTCCATATCTGTAAGTAACTGGGTAAAGTCCCCATGGGCTAGGGTTTAATAAGATCCCATTATTAATCACCTAAGATTGATTATAATCAACAAAAGGATGCTCTATGCGGATACGTTAATTGTGACTGGATTAATCGTGTCTAGGTCTTAGGATGAAGTCTTGTTTAAGTCTAAGAATGATATGCCCTTCTTGATAAGTCAATCATTGCACTATTAAACAAACCTGCATTTTATCAGATTATTCATGGTTGATACGTTTTCCTTACATTAGTTCTCGACCACTTCTCTAATGTTTGTTTGTCTTTATGTGTGTGTTTATTGCTTTACTTGTCATCAAAACCCTAGGTTAGATAACTAAACCGTGCCAGTCTCTCAGGCTTTAACCCCCTTATCATTAGTTTAGGTTTAACTTAGGTTTAACATAGAATAAAGTTAATTAGTACTAACTTAGATAACTAAAATACTGATAGAATTAGGAGTTAACGCTCTCGCTCTTAGTGATCGACACCCTACTTACCACGAAACTACTACCAATCAAGTACACTGCCCGTTAAAGTGTTGTTTTTAGTTAAGTCGGCAAAAGATAAATTTAAAACTTGAATCAATAAATTATACACCACAACGACACATCAGACTGACATAGGTTTAACATAGGTTTAGAATAGAATTAACCTAGATTAGATAAACCAAGATATTGATTAAATTGATAAGATTTAACCTCGCTCCAAGTATTCAACACCCTACTTACCACAAAACTACTACTGATCGGGTAAACTGCCCGTTAAAGTGTTGTTTTTTGTTAAGTCGGCAAAATATAAATTTAAAACTTGAATCATCTTAAATCAACCACACACTACAACACATCAAGTTTTTGGCGCCGCTGCCGGGGAGTGAAAATTAATCTTGATTTTTATTTTGATATTTTGGTTTTTTACATTAGATTAGATCTAACCCCTAGGATTAGTGTAATTTAGATTAGTGTATATTCTTGTATATTCTGTAAATTTCTTGTATAATTGTATTTAATTGTTTGCTTGTATATATTTAATTGTTAGCGTATTTAATTGTTTTCTTAAAATACACTGTTCTGGTCGTAAGCTGAATACGGCGTATTCAATCCCAACGGATACGGTGTATTCAATCCCAACGGATACGGCGTATTCATTCAATTGGATATGGTGTATCGATCATCTGGAACAAAATCTGATCCTAAAATTCTATATTTGATTTCCGTGCTAAAAACTTTTCCATCTTTCTTTAGAGCAAATCCTGTTGATATTTTTGCCTGTGTTATAGATAATTCTTATCAGAGCTAGTTGATTGAAGAAGTGATGGAAGATAAAGGAAAGAAGTCAAGTTTGGAAACATTTGTGCTTAATGGCAATGCAGATTACTACTAAGGAATTAAAAGTATTACAGTTAATGGGAAGAATGCTTACGAGCTATAAGGAAAATTCTTAGATGATTTGCATAACAATTATTTTAGTGGAATAAATGGAAAGGACGCAGTCGAGCACATTAAACACTACCTAAAGATTATTAACCCAATCAGATTACCTAATGTTGATCATGATAGATTGAGAATTGATGTTTTCCCAATCTCATTAACTAGAGGTACACGAAGATGGTTTGATTTGAACAAGGAATCAATAACTTGTTGGGTCGACTTAACTGAAACAAAATTTGGAAAATACTACCTTCCTTCTCACATCAAGGGAAATAACACCCCTATAATCAAATTGGACCCAACCAATCTAAGATTTGAAGGTTGGTTGGCTACAAAGTTCATAAACTATAAAACAATATATATATTCACCAAAGGAGCTTTGTAGGATTACTGTAAAATGGGCGGTGATGAAATTGATGTATCTGAAACTTTTAATATTGAAGAATACTAGAGTGATAAGGAAGAAACCGCCAAAAATTTTAAGATTGAAACTGATGTTTTTGACTATGAGACACCTCTCTGTTTGGCATTCAATGAATTTAATTTCCTTCTCAAAGTCAATCCGGAATTACTTACTAAAGATATAGAGGGATTCAAAACCTATGAAGATTACAAAAATGGTTGGATCTACGAATGGAATAAAGACACACCATGGGTCGATGAGAAGACATGGACTGAAGCTGAAGTCTAGACCAAACCCACACCGGTTAAACATGCTTGAGAACCTTTAACCTATAAAACCGGATGTTTGGAATGGCCAACGTGTAGTTGGAGGAAAGATGGTTATTGTAATAGAGGAAACTTACTAGGAACTTACATTATCAGAAATCGACTCCATTATCAAGAATATGAATGGTATGAGGCTTTAGAAAATTATGAATTAAAAGATGAAGCTTTAAGGAATAAAGCTATCATGGAAGGCTTGATTAGTGATGATGAATCAAACAATGATTGTTGGAGGAGATGGAAGAGCCATGAACTTTACCACAATTATAATGATGAGGAATATGAAAATGAAACTCATGACCAAGAACATGAGTTGTGTGGTATTGAAACTCACAAGGTGTCGGTTTGCCAAATTAAAAGATACAAGATGATCAAATATTCGTTCAATGATGAAGAAGAATATAATGCTATAAAAGAAGACGAATACGACGATCTTGCTATAACAACAAAAGAGGCGTATCAAGCTTACCAAGAAGTCTTTCAGATTATGGACAAAGGATGGATGGTGGCTAGAGCTGAGTAATGGAAGCTGAAGAAAAGTCTAACTTAAAGACTTCGCTGTAAACAAAAGTGCTTCCCGGGAGACAACCTGGATTGTTATTTAATTTTATCGAGTCTGTCTTCCCAAACATCAATACGGCGTATCCAATCCATACCATACGGCGTATTGACTGTTTGGACGTTATCAGTGTTTATTTTTTATTGCACTTTAAAAACTTTATTGTCAGTTTTTGAATACGGCATATTCAGTTAACTGATACACCGTATCCAACATTCTGACCCGTATTTAGTTTGTTTAGTTTAAGTTTTAATTAACCGTAGATACCAAGATAGGAATGCACATGTTGTTTTCTATACACAGGACCTCAAGAAAGAAATATCGATGAATATTGGTAGAGAATTTACAAATGTGGAAATCTTAAAGTGTTGGAGTCTTGAAACTTTAAGGCGGCTGTTCAACACGATCTTGCTCATAAACGCAACTTGGAGAATCTATCGAGCAAATATCAAGGGAGTTTCTCATTCTAATTCTTTTTAATTCCCGTATTTAATGTTTTACATATACAACGAGGACGTTATATAATTCAAGTGGGGGGATGGAATTAGAATGCTTACTTGTCCTAATTTTCACACTAAAATGCTTAAATTATGCTTAAATTTTAAAAAATTTCAAGCATACTTTTATGAAATTACATGTTACATAACCCGCACACATTAACCCTTGTTAGATATTGTGAGAATTTAACCTTATCCGTTTCTAATTGATTACCCAAATTCCACAAATATGAGTGTGCCGGTAATGTAGTAGACTTTAGAACTTGGCTTGGTATATCTATTCAAGACTACAATAATGAGTACTATGGATTTAGATGGAGTAACTTGTTTAAATTGGTAAATTTTAGGATTACACACAAATCGCCTATAAATGTTGTATATTAACTAACTACACTGGTTAGTTAAACTCATGTTTAAACCCTTTTCCACTCTCATCTTTAAAGTGAAGATCCATTAGAACAACCTGTAGAGCCAATCCTTTAGGAATTTACACCAACTATTTGTTTTGTTACACCCTTACACCTTAACCTACCCTGTTAGATTAAGTTTAATTTACAGTTGCTAGTTGCTTAAAGTGTAAAGTTTGTATTTCCTGATTCTTGTGTCATTTTCTATTATTGGTGAGGTCGGAAATTTGCACATTGCAAAAGAAATGTATATTATAGTCAAAACTCAAGTGATTTTACTACCATCGTAATTATTGGTGAATCCGAAGACAAAGAATTACCGAAGGAATTATCCGAAATTATTATGATCGTGAAGATGGTGAAACTACACCGAGATTTGAGGAATAGTTAGTATTAAAAAAATCAAAAAAATTAAAAAAATTGCAAAAAAAAAAGAGAGAGAAGTTAGAGATAATCGTTTCGCAACTACCGAAGGAATTACATGAAGGATCGATTATTCGTTATTCAACGATGTAGAGTATTGTACAAAGTGGAAGATATCGCCACTTACCTTGTAGAGTATGTAAAGTTAATGGGATGATTGGGAAGTTGACCGTTACGGGAACGCCAACTTAGGTTGTTATTTTTTATCTATGATCAAGACGTTGAAAATAGTTCTGTCTTATTCATGGTAATGGTCAGGAAATAAGTGTCTAGCAACTTGTATATTAAGTCTTAATCTATTTGTTTCTTGTTTTTATTAAACAACAATTTATTTCCCTCTCACCTAATCATTAACCATGGGTTTTACACGAATGAGGATTTGATTAAGCGTGTATGTCTATTTCGTCGTTACGGCGTGTATACATGTCTCAGCTGCCTTGTTGGTTTATTACTATTGGTGAAAGTTAGAAGGTTCATACCCTATATTACTCTACTAGTCCTAATATTTAGGTTTTTCAAGGTGGGAATGAGCAATCACATGTGTCTATCCTGGCGTTCCAGGTGTGTATGTGTGGTCTTTTGCGCCCTCCTGGAATATTGGTATCGATGAATGGTTAGTTAGAGTAATCAACCGTAAGCCTTTCCATACAAAACCCATATTTACCTTTATAAACTTGTTACTCCTTAGCTTTAGCGGTGGAGATGTGTATTCTTACCAAGCTTATGACAGAATACTCGTCACGACCGAGCAATTGAGCGAGTTAGTTACATGTTACCACATAGATTAGTTGAGTGATTTGAGTGTTTTCATCTTCCTAATTCGTGAGGTGTTTGGTTGTGTACTTGTAATAGATCGAATAAATGCTTTAACGGAAAATATCCTTAGGGATACATTTTTATAGACTTCTAAAGGCTACTTGAGGAAAAGTAGGATTCAAGTGGGGGGATATTTGATGACATCAAATAACGTCTAAATTATAGCATCAGTTATCCTATGTTATTTACCCATTTTGTATAATTATTGCATAGAATTGTTACTTAATCGTTTATATTTGAGAAATGCAGTAATTATTGAGTAATTGGTGAAACTTAGCAAAAGGCGCGCATTCTAAAGCTTAAACGATGATATTTTGAAGAATACTGTTCTGAAGACCAATACGCCGTATCCATCAAGAAGATACGGCATATCCATGCCAGCACTCACCAAAGACCACATGGAATAAAAGCTTAATACGCCCTATCTAGAGAAACTCAATACGCCGTATCCAAGATATGGAATGAATATAATATTCTGGAAGATATCAAGCGTGGTCCCTACTCCAAGAAACCCTAATACATCGTATCTAATTCATTAGATACGCCGTATTCAATCGACTTCGAGACCTTATAAATACAGAACTCAAAAATGAGTTTTGAGTGTGCTAAATCATATTTTCGATACCTAAACCATAAAAATCGATTTTCAGAAGAAAAGAAGAGCAAAAGAGGTCGAGCAAAGCTATCAACTCCATAGGAAACAACGTGTAATTCTATATACTTTAGTAATCGTTCAGTTTTTGGTATCATTCGTTAACTCAGTTAGTTTACCTTGGCTAAATAATTGCTCTTGTATTTATTATGACGTTTGAAGGCTAATACCTTTTGGTATTAGCCATTATTATGAAGATTTGAATGTTTAGTATTTGTTTATCTTGATTTCTTGATTTATCATTGCGTGCTTGTTTATGTTTATCAATTTATACTTGTTTACGCGCTTTTGTATGCGACCTATCATTCAACTAGGTCTAGTAAAGCAAACCAAGCAGATCTAGAGTTCGGGATAGCACTCCATATAGTAATTTATACATCTAGAATAATAGTTACACAAATATTATCCTTTTAAGTCTGTGTCTAGGATACGCTTCGGGCTTAACAAGTTAATTGGACATTACCAATGGTTTATTAATCGTGTTGACTAGCAGGTGACCTAGATAATTCAACAAGTAACGTTCTGATTCCATTGGATAGTTAGACAAGTAGACTACTAGTGTATAGATTGCCATTAAGCGGTAAGTGGGTAAAGTCTCTATGAGATAGGGTTTAACAAGATCACCATTGCTTTAATCCCTAAAATAGATTATAATCAGCAAAATAGGATACTTTATGCGGATACTTTAATTGTGACAAAATTAATATGTCTAGGTCTTAAGAAGATGTAACGCCTAAGTTTAAGAATGATATGCCACCTCGAGAGAATAAATCATTGCACTAAATAAATAAACCAACTTTCTAATCGGATTAATAATGGTTAATACAATTTTCTTATATAAGGTTTGACCACTCTTTTATCCTTTGTTAATTGACTTGTGTGGGTTAAAGTAGCTTGAATTGATTTTAGTCACCAACAAACCATGCCAGTCTCTTAGGCTGAAAACCTCCCTTCCCCATTAGAATTAGGAATTTGGACTGACATAGGTTTAACATAGGTTTAGAATAGAATAGAATTAACCTAGATTTGATAAACCAAGATATTGATTAAATTGATAAGATTTAACCTCACTCGAAGTGTTTGACACCCTACTTACCACGAAACTACTACCGATCGGGTACACTGCCCGTTAAAGAGTTGTTTTTGGTTAAGTCGGCAAAATATAAATTTAAAACTTGAATCATCTTAACTCAACCACACACTACAACACATCACACCCATGAAAGTTAGTTCCATTGAAAGGAGTATTTGTCAAGACCATTCATGGATGATCAGAACTTGAAATGTATAGAGGATCATTAATCATGTTAATGTTTTAATTCTGATTTTGATTGTTATTTGGATTGGTTTGAAGGTTATTGTTCTTATACGGATTAGATGTTGAAGAAATCGCCATTGATGACGTCATAAAGCTTAAAAAATAACAAGAAATGTATTTGGGATAATGATTGATCAACCACAAACAGTGATTAAGATCAAATCAGTTACAAAGAACAATAAAGATCGATCAATTGGATTCAATGTTCAGTAACAAGACCCTATTGAATTGATCAATTTAGGGTTTTTGTGTAATTAGGGTTCGAGCTCCATAACTCTGATACCATGCGAAATTATGAGTTTATTAAGTGAAAAATGATGAATTGTTATTACAAAATGATAAAGGATTACATTCTTTTATACAACTCAAAAATGAAAAGTAAAATAGCAAGAAAACCCAACCAACTAACTTTAACACAAAATACAAAACAACTATCACTATTGCCCCTTATACTTCTATACTTTATGTATTTTATGTGATTTTTGGAGTTGTTTGGTTGGTAGCAACACGGTGCGAACCTCCTTAGTGAAGAACTTATGCGAACCGTATTATCTATATAATCAAAAGCCATTCAGTACGGTACAGTGTTCGGCCCATTGGGCTTCTATTTTGGGCTGGCCCATTTTGTTTTTTTTCCTGTGCGCAACAGTGTTTGGCCCATTAAAAAAAATTCCGTTATCCTATATGGGAAAAAAACGCGTTATTGGCCCAAAATAGAAAAAAAATTACGGAACGTACCCTCACTTTTTATCTATTTACGGCTTTCCATCGGCCTGGCCCCCAAAAAGAAGCTTTTACTTTATGAAAAAAGAGAAAAAAAACCCTATCGGTCCAAAATAGGAAGAAAATAAATTACGGGACGTACTCTCACCTTAAAACTATATACAATTTTTTTACGTAATAAACTTTACTTATTAAATATACAATACATATCTACAAAAAAAAGAGCTTTTACTTTATGGAAGAAAAAAAAACTCATGTCGGCCCAAAATAGAAGAAAAAAAATTATGCGACGTACTCTCACCTATTAACTATTTACGACTTTTTTACGTAATAAACTTTACTTATTAAATATCCAATACATATCTACCAATTCATCCAAATTAAAAAAGACACACGGAAAGATCTTCGAAATACTTCTAGCATACATACGATTTTATAAAAAATGATGAAAAAAAAATGCCCTACGCTAAGCAAAAAAATAAAATAAATAATAATAATTATTATTCAGAAAAAAATTAGCCCCGTTGCAACATGCGAATTCTTATGCTTGAGCACACCAATAAAAAATTTATTAAAAAAAATATATTTTATATAAATATGCCCTCGCAGCAACGGGCGGGTAATTGGCTTGTGATTATACAAACGTATTATACTAGCTTTGTTGCACGAGAGTACCAAAAACATGAGAACCACGTTTAAATTAAGAAGAAAAAAAAAAGAAAACCTTATTTTTGTTGACACCGAACGAAGCAAAGAAAGAAATAGCACCGAATGCTATTTAAAAAAAAAATATACACCGATCCTTAAAATCTATTTCCTGTCTAAACAAAAATATACCAGCAAATCAAAGGTTAAATACTACCGAATGAGAAGTTTAAGGCAACTGGCTTTGTAGCACAGTTGGTTTGTGTGGTAGAGTTAAGGATTCGGTCCTCCAGGTCTTGTGTTTGATTCTCACTAATGGCGCCATTTAATTTTACTAAGCAGTCCACCGAATCTTTGACCCAGTTCACCACCGAACCTAGGGTCACCGACCCAGGTCAACCGAATCGAATCTAACAGGCCAGCCAAACCACGGTTCACTAAAATAGTTTTCAACCGCACCAAGCACCAAGATGTTATATTTTTGAAAGTAAACAGTAATATAGAAACTTAGTCCTTGGTTCATTAAAAAGCATAATGAGACTGTATATTCTTTCTTCAACGTTTCTCGTTAAACAATTATTTCACCGTTAGTCATTTTCACCAAAAACACTCAAACAATTGATAAAGTTTACAACTTTCATCCTTAAACGATAAATAACTTACAAAGTTCGTATCTTTTTCAAAGATTTCAAACAACAACACACCACAATACAGATTTTATCTACTTAAGATCCTTAATTCATTTCACACCACAGATTCAATGGAAACGAAATATTTATCTTCATGTTCGAATTCCGAGGAACAATAGATGCAACAAATGAAAAACGAGCAAAGATTTTAAAAGAAAGTTACACGAACGGTCTTAATGCACTCAGAACAAACTTTTAACTTCTCTCCAAGATAAACCTATTTGGATCTCCTCTATAGCGTGGATTCAAAAGGGAATTTGAACGACTCTTTAGTGAAGAACATCGCACTTTCACAGATAAAATTTTACACAACATGAATAACTTGGAAAAGCAACTCATCAAAGAAACAATTCATGAAACGGATTCCAAGTCTGCCTTAAGTGTAATCAAAACTCTGTGTGAAAAATTCTTTCTTTCAGAGTTATTAAAGCTTACAAATTATGATGGTCAACACCCAAGAGAGATTTTCAAAGAATATACTCGAATGGAAGCTCACTCCTTCAAAGAATTAAAAATTGAAAGCATAGACTTCATTAAGAAATGTATTGTTAAAAGAGTACTTCATGCACAAGAGATTCAGAATCGGTTGAATGAAAGAAAGTTGATGCTTCAAGGGTGCAACATTCAAGAGGTTAAAGCAGCGGATGCTAGTACAGGAAACATAAATGTAACACCCCCATATTGGGTCGCAGCGGAATGATGTCCGAGAGCATTACTTCATGAATACCCTTGCATCAGAATGAGTCATTTGAAAAGAACTCTTGCAAAGTTTAGACTCCAATGCACATTAGTTTTGTTAAGTAGCTTGTTCACCTGAGAAATACATGCTTAAAAGTGTCAATAAAAAGTTGGTGAGTTCATAGGTTTTGTAAGTTTAAATGTAAATCCCAAAAACTATATATATACAAATTTACTGTGTTACAAGTCCCGCCCATACAAGACTTGCAACTCATAAATTTACATATATAGGTTTTTAAAATGCGTATAACACAAACCATAGAAATGCGTTTGCTAAAATGTTGGAATCAAAGATTTGTATAAAAGTTGGACCGCAATTGATAAAAGAGTATGATAATTATAATGAGCACAAAATCCTAAAATGTTTCAAGTATGTATTGCCTAGTATGCAACATAAGGTATGATTATGATTATACCCCTAAGTTCATGAAAACTGTAGACTTATCAGTATGCCACTTTATTTAAGTCACGGTAAGAGTTTATAAGTATCTTGTGCTAGCCCTGAGGCTCCAAGCCAATCGTGATCTGACATGGTACAAGTTCGTTAGTTTGCTCTCAAACTAGTGAGAGCTAATCACCCGAACAGGAGTTTTTAATCCCCAATAGATCTATTTTATAACATTCGCGTTTACCCTCAGAGTAATTAACAGTTCATGAAACCTAAGCTAATCCGTAATCATTTAAATCAAAGTAAAGTTGTTGCGTCCATAAGTCAAAACAAGTATTGTAAACAAGTTTGTAATAAATCATTGTAAATGAGTTTGAGTATATAGATGAGTTATGAAATCAAGTATGCAATCAAATATGTAAATGAGATTGTAAATGAATATGTAAACAAGTTGTAACGAGCATGTAATCTCCCCCAAGATTTGTAAAGTAAATGTAAAACTAGTAAAAGAGGGGCTATAAACTCACATCGATGTAATAGCAAGATAATATTGAATAAGTGTAGGCACAGAAAATGATGTGCACAAAACGAGGAAAAAAACTCTATTCACAACCTAAGTGATAATGATATATATTTAAGATAAATATGCAATATGAATGAAGTGAATGAAGTTTTGTCCCTAGTATGTGCTTTTATTTCGATTAAATAATGAAGATATTTGTTTTTAAAAAATATTAATTTTAGTCAAACTCTCAACTTTGACGAGTCATCACGCTCTAAATATAAGTCCGTAGATTATGAAGTCGGACTTTTTTTTTGCAAACTAGGCTAGGTGAACCTTAAATTGTTAGTTCGGGTCGCTCTCGGGTTCGGGCTCTAACAACCTTGAAACTTAAGCCAACTTGGGCTGTTCGGGTCACTATTAAAAGAAAACATATGTTATATAATCTAAAGGGTAATTTTCCTAGAGTTTTAAAAGTTTCTATCGGGTTCGATATTGGCCTGTGAGACTAAACAAAAATATCTCCAAATAGCCCGACCACCCCTCTACAAGTTTCGTGTTTCAAGTTTTTCTTATCAACCTGTCAAATTATGTTGCGAGCTAGTGTAGTCGCGAATTGAAGAGCACAACCAACAAAAATGCATTTCCACTATCTAATAGAAGGCTAAAATGCTAACTTTATACACATTTTACGACTTTGTTACGGGTCCATTTTCTACGACTCTTTTTCTTAGACGTTGGTGGTAGTATCGAGTTTTAATATTAGCAAAGTGTTCGAAGGAAAACTCATTCTATAGTTCTAAATAGTTCAGCAAAGACATCTATTTTTCTGCATATTTTTGAAGTGTGAAAACAAGCCATAATCATGAATTTTCAAGTAGCGATAACTTATTCGTTTTTAAGCCATTTTCGTCCATTGTTTTTCCTATGAGGTCACAACCAACCCAAATTTACATATAATTCATAACCCAACCTAAACCTACTGTTTCAACGGTAGAAAAAGTACACAAAAGCTAACCCATTTAATCGACTAGAACAACTAGTTAGTGCAACGACTATTTTTTGAACTTACATATCTCATCTGTTTCTCAACCTTTTTGTAAAATTCCAAGTGCTAAACATTCTTTACCAAGACATCTACAAATCCGACCAAAGTCCCGACCTATTAACCAAGTCAAACAGGTCATTTTTCAAGCTATAAGTCAACCTATTTACGCACTATTTACACATAAAATCACGAATTTGTAAACTTATTTCTTGCTTTGTTATAAGGTTTTAGGGGCTAAAATTTTGCATGAACACTACTCATATACCTCGAACGAGTATTAAACCTAAAAATTTTATTAGCCAAGTTTTTATATGAGTTTCTCAATAAACCCGAAAGCATCAGAATATGTGTAACTCGTAACAAAAATGTTTCTTGTTTTAAAATCTTGCAAGCACAACACTAATGATGAAAGAGAGTAAATACTAAATGAATAAAAAGGTTTTGAATCTTACTATACCTGAATGAATGGAACATGAATGCAAAGAATGTCACAAAAATCCTAGGTGTAAAAACCCTAACTTATATCCAATAACCCAAGCTTATAATTGCTATATACCCAAAACACTTTCACCTTTTGTTGTTGTTGTTGTTGTTGTTCATCCACTAGAGAGGGAGAGAAAGGAATGTGGTATTGTTTTATTTTGTTAAGTGTGTGAGTAAAGCTTGCATAATGGACCTATTTATACCCAAGGTTCCTAGTAAACCACTAATGTCAAAACCATGAACTCTAAAAGAGAAAGGGATGGTTTTACTAGGTTTAGGAGCATGGAATTATAGTTTAAATATTACTAGTATGTAAATAAGGTAAGGTGCTTGTAAGAGTTGAAGTGATGTATCATCAAGCATGTATTTTGGTCTTCTCCTTCCTTCAGCCGAACTTAATACATGCCATGGGACAAGAAAGTATTATTATGGTGGCTTGGTAAGTGTATGTAAAAGTGTTCATCCATGGGTTAATTCATATACTTGTAATATTGTTGAAATGCAAAATATGAATTGCTCTTGGAATAAGATGTAAGCGTGGGTTTTGTGGGTTCTAGGATGCCAAAAGAAAGAGAGAGTTTGCTTGTGAATTTTTCTAGTGATAAATTATGTATAGAAGATGTATCTTGATATAGGGACAAGAGACATGGCTTTAGGATTAAAATAAGACCTTAGTATGGCAATGTAAGATGTGATTTAACTAAAAGCATGTCTTGGTCTTCCTTCTCTTCTTGCCATGAATTATGGAGTCAAAAAGGAAGGATAGGAAAAGTCTACACTTTTACATGGAGGTTACTAGTTCATAAAGATCCCTTGGTTAACACTTAATATAATTTAATCAAGGTAACAGTTAGTGGAAGAGTTTAAACATTTATTCTTTTTATACATAAGCATGGATGGCCAAATAGGTTTTTAAGATGGAAAATGTATAAGATTTTTAGTATTTGTTATTAAGAGTGGCGGTATACTTGTTGTTAGTATAGATGGGGTTTATGGTTTCCTATGCATGGCATAATCAGTGTGTTATAGGAACGTAGACGTTTTACATAATGAATAAAGATAAACAGTGATAAGTTATAATTTATCTTTATAATAACTTTATAGTACTTGTTTGACGTAAAGTATTATTTGCTTGATGCCCGTTTACGTTGAATGTTGATTTTTAGTTTACACGATTTAACTAAACGTTAAAAATTAAAAGTGAACGCGTAAAAGTTTAAAATAAATAGTTGAATATTTATTGACGTAAAATGATACCAAAATGTAAATTGTTACAGTCTCCCTGTGTTAAAAGAATTTCGTCCCAAAATTCAGGCTGAGTTGTCTTCCGGAATGGTGTTGATGAAGAGGTGTGGGTTTCAATTCCTTGATGATGATTAAACTTGCCGGCGGATTGTTCTAGGGCGGATTGTTCTAGGGTGGCTAACGATGTGTCTAGTTAGTTGCTATGGTTACTAATTTAGTTTCTCATGACAAAGACATTTTATGAATACGCACACAAAACATGATATAATTAGAAAATTGGTTCTTGACAAAAGTTTTATGGTGACTACTCTCAGCATGGCATGGTCCTTTTTGAATTATACATAAGTGATCAGGCTATGTATATTTGAGGGTTAACGATGCGATACTCATTTTTGTCAAAACAGTGCAATATAATAGTTTATATGATGAAAGCAACGTTAATATTTATTATTTTGTAAATCAATAACGAGACAGTTTATAAGGTGATGGTAAAACGATTGTAAGGTAGTTTATAAACGTTGGTGAAATAATTTACGAATTATGGTAAAATGGTTTATCATGTGATAGTGAAATGTTTTATAAAGTTATAATGCTTCAGGGAGTGGTTTGCATGAATAAATGGAAAATTGAAGTATATTTGATGAATTTTTCATAACACATTAATTTGATAGATAACTTGAAATCATTCATACATTACAATGGAAATTTCAGAAGAGTACCAAGGTGAATTTCCAAAGAATTTAGAGTTATGATTGATATCAACCTCTATGTTGTCAAGGTCTTGATCGGCTTCTCCTCCTCCTAAGGCATACACCATTCCACGTGCTTTAGTACCTCTAGCTTGGTTTCCATGGTTTTGATTCTTTAACTCTAGGCAATCATTTCTGTAGTGCCCTTGATTCCCACGTTTATCGAAGGTGAAGGTTCTCTGATTGTGAGTAGCAGCAATACCCCAACAGCCTCATGTCAAATGACCAACTTTATTGCAATTTATGCACTTTACCGTGTACGGGCCAGTGTGGTGAAACTTGCACTTGTTGCATAACAGAAGAGTTCCAGCATACTCCTTTCTTTCACTGGACCCAACGGTGTAAGCTATGGCCACACTTTGCTTCTTAGGAGGTTGTTGTTGAGCTTGGTTGTTGTTATCAAGTTTTCTCTTGTTTTTGGACTATCTCTCAGTGAAGGTATGGATCTTTTGATTCATCAGCAATCTCAATTGCTTCTTGCATGGTCTTTGGCTTAGACGCCATCACACTTCCCTGAATCATGTCGGGAAGTCCACCGACATACTTCTCGAACTTATCCGATTCTTTATGAAACATTCTTGAACACATCAGAGCCAACACTTGAAAACGTTGGTTATAGCTCAAAACATCAATACCTTTAACTTTTAGATTCTACAGTTCAATTTCGAGCTTCTTTATCTCGCCTCTTAGGCAGTACTTATCAGTCATTATCTTTTTTAATGCTTTCCATGTCCTTCCATATGCAATCTCATGACTAAAAGTTTTAACGTGGGAGTTCCACCACGTAAGAGCATTTTCTTGAAGAATACAAGTAGCAAACTTGATTTGACATGCAACTGTGCAGTTGCTTATATGGAAAACAGATTCCATCTTTTTGAACCACTGAGTTAGACCAACAACTCCTTCTGTACCCTTGAAATTCAAGAGTTGACATTTGAGAAAGTCACTATAGGTGCACTCATGAGTAGGAGGTGCTTGCCTTCTTTCACCAGATCTGGAATCTTGGCTGTCCCGTTACCACTGCCTTGCCTTCCGACATGGTATAAGTTTGTTAGTTCGATCTCGAACTAGTGAGAGATAATCACTCGAATAGGGGTTGTCAATCCCTAATAGATCTATTTTATAACATTCGCGTTTACCCTCCGAGTAATTAACAGTTCATGCAACCTAAGCTAATCCGTAACCATTTAAATCAAAGTAAAGTTGTTGCATCCATAAGTGAAAATAAGTATTGTCAACGAGTTTGTAATCAACCATTGCAAATGAGTTTGTAAACGTTCATGTATCCAAGTATATAGATGCATTATGAAATCAAGTATGCAATCAAGTATGTAAAGGAGATTGTAAATGAATATGTAAACAAGTTGTAACGAGCATGTAATCTCCCCCAAGATTTGTAAAGTAAATATAAAACTTGAGAAAGAGGGGCTATAAACTCACATCGATGTAATAGCAAGATAATATCAAATAAGTGTAGGCACGGAAAACGATGTACACAAAACGAGGAAAAAAACTCTATTCGCAACCTAAGTGATAATGATACATATTTAAGCTAAATATGCAATATGAATGAAGTGAATAAAGTTTTGTCCCTAGTATGTGCTTTTATTTCGATTAAATAATGAAGATATTTGTTTTTAAAAAATATTAATTTTTAGTCAAACTCTTAACTTTGACGAGTCGTCACGCTCTAAATATAAAAGTCGTAGATTATGAAGTAATCAAGTGATAAATAAGTAGTAAGTACGTTTCTAAGATATTGTCTGTAAAAGCTAGATGTATATAGATATTAGTGGATGAAATATGATGAAAGGTGGTGGAATTATTTTTCCCCCCCCCCCCAGGGGCCGGGGAAACGGGGGGGGGCCCCGCCCCGGGGGGGGGGGGGGGGCCCCCCGGGGGGGGGGGGGGGGAGGGGGGGGGAGGGGGCCCGGGGGGGGGGAGGGGGGGGGGGGGGGGAGGTAGGGGAGGGAGGGGGGGGGGGGGCCCGGGGGGGGGGGGTGGGGGAGCCCCCCGTGGGGGGGAGGGCCGTGGGGGTGGGGGGGGGGGCGGGGGGGGGTGGGGTGGGTGGGGGGGGGGAAGGGGTGGTGATGGGGGGGTCGGGGCCCGGGGGTGGGTGGGCCGTGGGTTGGGGGGGGGTAGGGGGGCCCCCCCCCGGAGGGGCGGGGGGGCCGGGGGGGGGGTGGGGTGGGGCCCCCCCCCCGCATGGGGTGGGGTGGGGTGGGGGGTGGTGCGCCCGGAGGGGGGGGGGGGATGGGGCCCCCCCCCTCGGGGGGGGTGGGAGGTGTGTGGGGTGGTGTGGGAAGGGGGGAGTTTGAGTTGTGGGGGCCCCAGGGGGGTCTCCCGAGTGAGCGGAAGGGCCGGAGGTAAGGGTGTGGGTGGGGGGGGGGGGGGCGTGAGGGTGGGGTGGGGGGTCTGGGATGGGGGGGGGCCGCGGTGTGGGCCGTGGGGGGGACCCCCCCCCCCCCCCGGTGAGGGGTGGGCGGACCGAGTCGGCGGGGCCCCCCCCCGGTCGGTGGGGGGGGGAGAGGGGGGGGATGGGGTAGCGGGGCCCCGATGGGGGGGGGGGTTGGGGCGGGCCCGCCCCGGATCGGGGGGAGGGGTGGGGGGGGCGGGGGGGGGGTGGGTGAGTGGGGGGGGGTGGCTGGTGGGGGTGGCCCCCCCCCGGGGGGGGGGGGGGGCCGCGCCCCCCGCCCAGTGGGGGGTGGGGTGGGGGGGGGGGGGTGGGGTTGGGGAGGGGGTGTGAGGGGGGGTGGGGGGAAGGGGGGCGAGGGGGGTGGGTGTTGGGGGAGGGGGGGGGGGGCGGGTGGGGCGGAGGGGGGGGGGGGGGGGTCCGGGGGGGGTGGGTGGGGCGCCCCCCCCCCCCCCCCCGGGGGAGGGGGGGGCCCGGGGGGGGGAGGGGGGGTGTCGCTGGGGGGGGGGGGGGGGGGAGTGGGGCGCCCCCCCGGGGGCTCGGGAGGGGGGGGTGTGGGGGTGCGGTGGGAGGGCCCCCGGGAGCCGGGGGGTCCCCCCCGGGTAGGAGGGGTCCCGGGGGTGGGCCGGACTGGAGGTGGGGGGTTGGGGTGTGTGGGGGGGGAGGAGTTGGGGTGGGGCCCCCCCGGGGGGGAGTGGGAGGGGGGGGGGACCCCCGGGGAGTCGAGGGGGTGGGGGGGGGGTGTAGGGGGTGTGGGGGGGGGGGGGGGGGTGGAGGGGGGGGGCCCCCGCGTGGGGGGGTTGGCGGGAGTTGGGGGGAGGGATGGGGGGGGGGAGAGGGGGGGGGGGGGGTCCGGGTGGGGCCCCCGCCCCCCGGGGGAGGTGGGGTTCCCCCGCCGATGGGGGCGGGCCCTGGTGGGGGGTGGGGGCGCCCCCCACCCCCCCCCCCCCCCGCGGAGAGACCCCGGGGGGGGAGGGCTGGGGGGGGGGTGGGGGGGCTGGGTGGGGGGGGGTGCCGGGGGGGGGCGGCCCCCCCCCCCCCACCCCACGGGGGGGGGGGGGTGGGGGTGGGGCGTGGGGTGAGAGGGGGGGGGGGGGGGGGCCAGCCGGGGTGGGGGTGGGGGGTGGGGGGCCAGGGGGGGGGGGGCCCCGCCCCCCGCCGGGGAGGGGGGGGGCCCCCGGGGTCGGGGGTGGTGGGCCCCCGGGGGGGGAGGGGGGTGCCCCCCCCCCACCCCCCCCCCCCCCCTGCGGTGGGGGGGGGGGCCCCCCCCGCCCCCCCGAGCCGGGGGGCGCCCTCCGGGGTGGGGTGGGGGCCCCGGGAGAGGGGTACGGGGGTGGGTGGGTGAGGGGGGGTGGGTGGGGGTGGCCTCGGGGGGGGGCGGGTGACGGGGGGGGGGGGGGGGGGGTCCGGGGCGGGGGGGGGGGCCCCCCCCCCCGCCCTGAGGGGGGGGGGGTGGGGGGGGGGGGGGGGCCCCCGTGGGGAGGGGCCCCCGCGGGGGGAGCCCCCGAAGGGGGGGGAGGCCCCCGGGGGGGGGTGGGGGGGGGGGGGGGAGAGGGGGGGGGGGGGTGGAGAGGGGGGGGGGTGGGAGAAGGGTTGGGGGGTGGCGCCCGGGGAGGGGGGGGTCCCCCCGGGGGGGGGGGGGGGTGGGGGTGGGGGGGAGGGGGGGGAGGGGACCGGGGGCCCGGGGGGGCCCCGGGGGTGGCCGGGGGTGGGGGGTGTGGGGCCCCGCCCCCCCGGGGGGGGGGAGGGGGCCCCCCCGGTGATGGGGGGGGCCCCCCCAGGGGGGGGTGTGGGGGGTGGGTGGTGGGGGTGGGGAGGGAGCCCCCTGAGGGGGTGGGGGGCGGGGAGGGGGGGTGGGGGCCCCCAGGGGGAGGGGTGCCCCCCCCCCCCCCCGGGGGGGGCCGGGGGTGGGAGGGAGGAGGGGGGGGGGTAGGGGGGGGGGGGGGGGGGGAGTGGGGGGGGGGGGGGGGGGGTCCGCCCTACTACGCACCCCGGCGAGGTGCGTAAGAAAATTTACTAAATTGATATATAGGGGGGGGTGGGGGGGGGAGGGGGGGGGGGGAGGGGGGGGGGCCCCCCACCCGGGGCCCCGCCCCGGGGGGGGAGGGACCCCCCCACGGGGTGGGGGCGGGGGGGAGCCCGGGGATGGGGGGGGTGGGGGGGGGAGGGGGGGGAGGGGGGGGGAGGGGTCGGCTGGGGTGTGTGGTGGGGGGTGGGAGGCGGGGGCCCCTCGGGTCGGGGGGGGGGGGGGGGTGGTGGGGGGGGGGGGGGGGTGGGGTGGGGGTGGAGGCCCCCCCCCCCCCCGGGGGGGTAGGTAGGGGGGGGGGGATGGGTGGGGCCCCCCACCCCCCCCCCCGTGGAGGGGGGGCGGCCCCCCGGGGGGCGGGGGGTGTGGCCCCCCCCCGGGGGGGGCACCGGGGGGGGGAGGGGGTGGGGGTGGGGGGGCGAGAGGTGGTGGGGGGCGGGGCGGGGGGGGGGGGGGGGGGCCGGAGGAGGGGCCCCCACCCCGGGGAGGGGGGGGGGGGGGGGTGGGGGGGGCCCCCCCCCCCCCCGCCCCCCTCGGGGGGGGGCGCCCCCGTGGGCACCCGTCGCCCCACCCCCCGGGGGGTGGGGGGGGGGGGGGGAGGGGGTGTGGTTGGGGGTGGGGAGGGGGGGGGGGGGCTCCCGGGGGGGGGGGGGGGGGGGGGGGGGGAGGGGGCGAGGGGCGTGCGGGGGGGGGGGGGCCCGCCCCCCCCCCCCCCCGCCCCCCCCCGGGGGAGGGGGGGGGGGGGGGAGGGGGGGGGGGGGGGAGTGGAGGGGCCCGCCACCCCGGGGGGGGCCCGTGTGGGGGGGGGAGGGGGGGGGGGGGGGTGGCTAGGGAGGGGGGGGTCCGCCGCGGGGGGGGGTGGGGGGGGGGGAGGCCGAAGGGGGGTGGTGGGGGGGGGGGGGGGGGCCTCCCCGGGGGGGCCCACCCTGGGGACGGGGGGGTGGAGGGGAGGGGGGGGGGGCCCGGGGGGGGGGTGGGGGCCGGTGGAGGGGAGGGGGGGGGGGGGGATGGGGGAGGGGGGGGGAGGGGGTGGGGGGGTGGGGCCGCCCCCCCCCGGAGGCCCGAGCCCGGAGGGCCCCCCCCCCCCTGGGCCACCGGGGGGCGGGGGGTTGTGGGGGGGGGGGGTGGGGAGGGGCGGGGGGGGAGGGGGGGGGGCCCACCCGGGGGGGGGGGCGTGGGGGGGAGGTGGTGGGGGGGGGGGGGGGGGGGGGGTCCGGGGGGGGGGGGGGTGGGGGAGGGGGGGAGGGGGGGGAGCGGGCGGGGGGGGGGGAGGGGGGGGGGGGGGGGAGGGGGGGGTAGGGGGGGGGGGGGGGGGGCGCGGGGGGGGGGGGAGGGGGGGGGGCCTCCCCCCAGGGTGGGGGCGCGGGGGGGGGGGCCGTGGTGGCTGGGGGGGTCGGGAGGGGGGGTGGGGGGGGGTGGGGTGGGGGGGGTGGTGGGGGCGGCCCCCCCCCCCCCCCCGGGGGGGCGGGGCCGTGGGGCCCGCGGGGAGGGGGCGGGGGGGGGGTGCCCCCCGGATGGGGCCCCCGCCCCGGGGGGGCCCCCCCCCCCCGGGGGGGGGAGGGGGGGGGGGGGGGGGGGGGGTGGTGGGTGGGAGGGGGTGGGGGGGCCGGGGGGGGGGGGGGGGACGGGGGGGGGGGTGGGGCGAGGGGGGGAGCCCATGCAATATGAATGAAGTGAATAAAGTTTTGTCCCTAGTATGTGCTTTTATTTCGATTAAATAATGAAGATATTTGTTTTTAAAAAATATTAATTTTAGTCAAACTCTTAACTTTGACGAGTCGTCACGCTCTAAATATAAGTCCGTAGATTATGAAGTCGGACTTTTTTTTTGCAAACTAGGCTAGGTGAACCTTAAATTGTTAGTTCGGGTCGCTCTCGGGTTCGGGCTCTAACAACCTTGAAACTTGAGCCAACTTGGGCTGTTCGGGTCACTATTAAAAGAAAACATGTGTTATATAATCTAAAGGGTGATTTTCCTAGAGTTTTAAAAGTTTCTATCGGGTTCGATATTAGCCTGTGAGATTAAACAAAAATAGCTCCAAATAGCCCGACCACCCCTCTACAAGTTTCGTGTTTTAAGTTTTTCTTATCAACCGGTCAAATTGTGTTGTGAGCTCGTGTAGTCGCGAATTGAAGAGCACAACCAACAAAAATGCATTTCCACTATCTAATAGAAGGATAAAACGCTAACTTTATACACATTTTACGACTTTGTTACCGGTCCATTTTCTACGACCCTTTTTCCTAGACGTTGGTGATAGTATCGAGTTTTAATATTAGCAAAGTGTTCGAAGCAAAACTCATTCTATAGTTCTAAATAGTTCAGAAAAGACATCTATTTTTCTGCATATTTTCGAAGTGTAAAAACTAGCCATAATCATGAATTTTCATGTAGCGATAACTTATTCGTTTTTAAGCCATTTTCATCCATTCTTTTTCATAACCCAACCTAAACCTACAATTTCAACGGTTGAAAAAGTACACAAAAGCTAACCCATTTAATTGACTAGAACAACTAGTTAGTGCAACGACAATTTTTTCAACTTACATATCTCATCCGTTTCTCAACCTTTTTGTGAAATTCCAAGTCCTAAACATTCTTTACCAAGACATCTACAAATCCCACCAAAGTCCTGACCTATTAACCAAGTCAAACAGGTCATTTTTCAAGCTATAAGTCAACCTATTTACGCACTATTTACACATAAAATCACGAATTTGTAAACTTATTTCTCGCTTTGTTATAAGGTTTTAGGGGTTAAAATTTTGCATGGACACTACTCATATACCTCGAAATTTTATTAGCCAAGTTTTTATATGAGTTTCTCAATAAACCCGAAAGCATCAGAATATGTGTAACTCGTAACAAAAATGTTTCTTGTTTTAAAACCTTCCAAGCACAACACTAATGACGAAAGAGAGTAAATACTAGATGAATAAAAAGGTTTTGAATCTTACTATACCTTAATGAATGGAACACGAATGCAAAGAATGTCACAAAAACCCTAGGTGTAAAAACCCTAACGTATATCCAATAACCCAGGCTTATAATTGCTATATACCCAAAACACTTTCACCTTTTGTTGTATTTGTTGTTGTTGTTCGTCCACCAGAGAGGGAGAGAAAGGAATGTGGTATTGTTTTATTTTGTTAAGTGTGTGAGTAAAGCTTGCATAATGGACCCATTTATACCCAAGGTTCACTAATGTCAAAACCATGAACTCTAAAAGAGAAAGGGATGGTTTTACTAGGTTTAGGAGCATGGAATTATAGTTTAAATATTACTAGTATGTAAATAAGGTAAGGTGCTTGTAAGAGTTGAAGTGATGTATCATCAAGCATGTATTTTTGTCTTCTCCTTCTTTTAGCCGAACTCAATACATGCCATGGGACAAGAAAGTATTATTATGATGGCTTGGTAAGTGTATGTAAAAGTGTTCATCCATGGGTTACTTCATATACTTGTAATATTGTTGAAATGCAAAATATGAATTGCTCTTGGAATAAGATGTAAGTCGTGGGTTAGGATGCCAAAAGAGAGAGTTTGCATGTGAATTTTTCTAGTGATAAATTATGTATAGAAGATGTATCTTGATATAGGGAAAAGAGACATAGCTTTAGGATTAAAATAATACCTTAGTATGGCAATGTAAGATGTGATTTAACCAAAAGCATGTCTTGGTCTTCCTTATCTTCTTGCCATGAATTATGGAGTCAAAAAGGAAGGATTGAACAAGTTTACACTTTTACATAGAGGTTACTGTTCATAAAGATCCCTTGGTTAACACTTAATATAATTTAATCAAGGTAACAGTTAGTGGAAGAGTTTAAACATTTATTCTTGTTATACATATGCTTGGATGGCCAA
>BQNB010080935.1:0-29779 GCA_026074375.1 Tanacetum coccineum
AACAGTACTAACTACATAACTAACAATACTAATAAACTGGCAGTACTAACACTTTGTATTGGCAGTACTAACTATTACATTAGCAGTACTAATGTCTTAAAATATTTCTTCTAATCTTCAGCCATAGTAGTTTCTTCAATCAGCAGTATTAACTTGAGACGCCTTTATTCCTAACAGATACGATTAAGATCATTTCTCAATATATCAAATAGATCTCGGGTTTGTAAGCAACAGTGGCACAATCCTGAGTGAAAGTTTACTTGATCTAAAGTTGGTGAAGGGATACACGGTGAAGTAGGAAGTGAGGGATTGGTGGCTTCAATTGCTTGTTGTAGGTTAATCTCAAGGAGATTAGATAAGTGATGAAGTTCATGTGCTATTTGATTTTGAGTTGGGTTATGAGGAGGTGAAGGAGATGATGGAGAACTGTTTGTTATAGGAGAGGTAGGTGGGGTCTTATTTGGTGGAGGAGATGGTGGTGATGGTAGAATATTGTGACTTTGTCTCCAAGGTTTAAGAATAGCCCTTCGATGTTTTCTTGAGTAATCAAGAGAGGATTTGCTAGAGGATGACATTGAGATCTTGAGAAGAAGTGAAAGATTTAGAAGAGAAGAAGTGATTGAGATGGAGAAGAATGATGTTCATATATAGAGGATTTTTGGAAAAGGCATGGTATTGGAGAATAAAGATTCTAAGGAGTGTTTAGTTTAGATAGGAAAGGATGGCTGGACCTAGAGGGAATAGGGTCAAAGTTGCAGAAAAAGAGGAGACATGATAATTTTGTGGTTCCCCTGATGGCGGTCCCATAAACATTAGGCAGTCCCATATATTAGGGGGCCGCCCTCCATTTTTGGGGGCTGTTTTCTTGAGGATTACAAAATTTTCCAAATGTTTATCGTTTTTCAAAATAACCTAAAAAGGTTGGAAGGGTGATTGGGGTATTTCCATTTCTTTAAGAATCACATAATCTAGCCAAAAGAGAAGAGAAAGCATGCAATGGGGCCATGTAAAAGCATATAAATGACATAAAGGTTCATGAAATGTCATATAGCAAGCATGAATAATGACTAAGACAAGTTATACACGTACTAGAATAACCGAGATAGAGGTTAAAGAAGTATTACATAGCAATAATAATAGTACGTATGTCTAGCAATAATCCTTAATAAATATCTCAAACATTGATTTCATTACACTTGAAGCTTCTTCAGAGGATATAGAGATAATTGCTTGAAGATGAGTAAGATGAACCCAAGGTTTTATGGATGGCCAATATGATATGTATTTTGATTTTTGTAGATGAGGATTAATTTTGATAAGGTGGTCATATAGCGTTTAGGAATTATTCCATATGGACATTAGTGAGTTTGCGTAGACTTTTTAATCTATTCAACTCGTTTGGTTTGAAATAGGCAAGTGAAAGGGAGTACTTGTTAGAATGCAATACATCATGTGACATGATGATGCAGGAAGAAAATTTGAGTCATTTTGAGTGCCAAAGGCATTGTCTTGAATGATTTCATTCTAAGATCTCATATTATGACGAAGTTCTTCTTTGAGAATTTTGTTTAGAAAGATGGTTTGTCCAGTTGTTGTAATAGATTAAATAATTTCATTTGGTGTTGGAATGTGTGTTTGGTAAGGGGTGTTAGATTCTTGATTAGTTCTCAAAGAATCAAGGGATGAATCTTCTGAGTAAGAGCATTCCCCTTCACATAGACTAGAGAGAATTGAGGCAAATGACTCGAGTGAGAGTTTACATGTTCTTTTCAATGCCTAGAATTTTGAAAAGATATTTTGATCATTGTCTCTAGTAATTTCTATTGAAGAATAAAAAGCAAAAATCTTGGGAAAATCCATTCGTGGAGTTCACATATACTTAGTAGTTTGATAATTTGAAACATGATTTGGATATTATCATATTTAGTATTTTCAGAAGATACTGGACGACCTTCATGAATTGATCTACACTCTAGCTTTTGAATGAAGGGTTTTAAGTTATTAGAAAGATAGTTTTCATTTGAGATTGTTGGAACGTGTGATTTGGTGTACCGTAGTTCTTCTTCCAAGGTCATTTCACCTAATTAAAAGAGTGCCAATTTTAGTACGGTTTTCTCATTGAAATAGGTATCAAGTGTGTGCTTAATTGTCACAGATGTGGAGTAGCGATTAACTCGACCTAAAGAAAATTAATATCCTAAGAGTTAACCCAAATGATCCTTAATTTGATTTTGCTCATCCAAACATGTCGAAAAATACACATGAATTATGTATCTCGACTTTTGTTCATGAGATCATTATGCATGTGTTAAAAAAAACATTTTTGGGTTGTATTAACAATGCATAACAACAATTTTATTTGGTTCCTAACGTGAGTGATTTGAAAATAAAATTGGGGTTTTGGTTTGAAATCAATTTTTCGACAAACTCACTGATGTATGCAAATCCTATGTCTACGGGAAGCCTATTAGTTATACATTGTAACCTAGTACTTCTAATTGTACAAAATTGAAAGAAAAATGAAAAATCTCCAATTTCCATTTTTGTGTTCATCATGAACCCTAGACTCAAATTGAAAGAAATTAAATGAAATGACTTACAATTGTTGATGTTAGGAATGATTTTAGGTGTTGATTTTATCTTCAATTAGTGTTTTAACTATTGATTTTGAGTTTTGGGTTGTTTTTGGTCGTATTCGTCGCTGCAGCAGGGAGAGGGAGTGTTTGTTTTTGAGTTTTGAAGAAATTTTATCTAAGTATGAATTTTGATGTCTGCTGTTGGCGGCCCCATATCGATAAGGGGCCCTCCCAAATGTGCTTTGGGGCCGCCTGAGATATCGGGGCAACCCTCAGCGAGGGGTTTTTGGACTTTTAAATTTTTGACACGGATTTGCGAGGACTAATTAATTTACATTTCGCGAATTAAAAATATCTAACTAGCTTCAGATAAAGTAGTTAAATTGTCACGACACGGAATGGAACATAGACTAGAATTGAGACAGAAGAAAGAGAAGCGGACTAATACGATTTATGGAATGTGTTACATCATTCCTAAACCAAGACGTAGATAGTTAAACGATTCACGTTTAAGGGGTTTCATAAGAATGTCAGTGATGTTGTCAACGGACGACACTTTTTCGATTGAGATATGTCCTTTCTGGACATTATCACGAAGAAAGTGGTGACGAATTTCGATGTGTTTGGTTCGAGAATGTTGCACCGGGTTTTTGCTAAGGTCAATCGCGCCTTTATTGTCGCACATGATCGGGACGTCGTCGAGTCGAACGTCGTAGTCGATAAGAGCTTGTTTCATCCATAGTGCTTGTTGACATGCCTTTCCGGCGCTTACGTATTCGGCTTCGGTAGTGGATATAGCAAGAGCGGTTTGTTTCTTCGAGAACCAAGATGTCAAACAACATCCCACGAATGTACAAATACCACTAGTGCTCTTTCGGTCCACATAATCTCCCGCATGATCAGAGTCGGCATATACTACTGCTTCTATGCCGATCCCCTAAGGATACCATAATCCTAAGTGTGTAGTACCTTTAATGTATCGGAAGATACGCTTAACCGCTTCAAGGTGAGAGGTTTTGGGAGCCTCTTAGAAGCGGGCACAAAGGCAGACACTAAACATGATATCGGGCCTACTTGCCGTTAGGTATAATAAACTACCTATCATGCCTCGATACTTGGTACTATCTACCGACTCACACTCTTCATCTTTCGTGAGTTTGGTATCGGAGGACATAGGGGTTTTCATTGGTTTAGATTCTTCTAAGCTAAATTTCCTAAGCATTTCTTTAATATATTTAGATTGGTTAAAGAAGATATCATCTTCTATTTGTTTTATTTGTAGTCCAAGGAAGAAGTTAAGTTCACCCATCATGCTCATCTCGAACTCGTCATGCATGATTTTGGCAAATTCATCACCATGTCTTGACAAGTCGAGCCAAATATAATGTCATCGACATATATTTGAGCGATGATAAGATTTGAACTTTTCTTCTTTGAAAAAAGAGTGTTATCTACCATTCCCATTATATATTCATGTTTAATAAGAAAAGCTTTTAATCTACCATACCAAGCTTTGGGTGCCAGTTTAAGACCATATAACGCTTTCTTTAATTTATAAACATGATCTGGTTTTTTGAAATCAATGAATCCCGGAGGTTGTGCCACGTATACCTCCTCATTGATAAAACCGTTCAGGAATGCACTTTTTACGTCCATTTGGAATAGCTTAAAATCTAAAGCACAAGCATAAGCTAATAGTATCCTAATTGACTCAAGTCTAGCAACTGGGGCATAAGTTTCATCATAATCGATGCCCTCTTGTTGATTATAGCCTTGAGCCACTAACCTAGCCTTATTTCGAGAAACAATACCATTCTCGTCTAACTTATTTCTAAACACCCACTTAGTTTCTATGATTGTCATATTCCTAAGTTGTGGAACTAACTCCTAAATGTCGTTAGCAATGAATTGATTTAATTATTCTTGCATGGCGACTATCCAACTATCACACGTTAAGGCTTCATTCACATTCTTAGGTTCTATAGTTGATATAAAACAAAAGAAGTTACTTTGGTTTTGGGCTTGTGATCTAAGGGTTCTTTGGTTAAGGTTTCCTATGACATTTTCTAATGGATGGTTCCTAGAATCCTTAATATTGACTATTTTGTCAATCTCTAATGTTTCATCCTCGATGTCATTTTCTAAGTTTTTCTTTTCGGTAACCTTAATTGCTTCTTCTTCATCTAAGTCATCATCCACCAAGGGTGATGTCTTAGACGGTGGAGGAGTTTCATCGAATGTCACGTTGAGTGATTCTCTGACTTTCTTTGTATTTTTGTTAAGGATGATGTAGGCTTTACTATTTTGCGAGTAACCTAAAAAGACACTTTCATATGACTTTGAGTCAAACTTGGGAAGGTTGTCATTGGTGTTTAAGATGAAGCACTTGCTTCCAAGAGTAGGTTTCCTACCTTTCAAGAGTTCATAAGGTGTTTTTCCTAGGATGGCTCTAATTAGAATTCGGTTAAGTATGTATGTTGAAGTATCTACGATGTTACACCAAAACTTTTGTGGTAACGATTTCTCATTCAATATAGTTCTACTCATTTCTTGAAGTATCATATTTTTCCTTTCAACCATGCCATTTGATTGAGGTGTGCGTGGAGCTGAGAAGTTGTGTGTAATTCCATTGGCATTACAAAACTCTCCAAACTGCACCTCATTATCAAATTCCCTACCGTGGACGGTTCTTATTGACACTATTGTGCATCCTAATTGGTTTTGAATTTTCTTACTAAATATTTTGAATTGATCAAAGGCTTTGGTTTTATCCTTTAGAAATCTAGTCCAAGTATACCTAGAATAGTCATCTACTATGACTAAGGTGTAGCGGTTTCCTCCGCAACTCCGTACGACGGATGGACCGAAGAGATCCATATGAAGGAGTTATAAGCATCTAGTCGTTGAGACTATATTCTTAGCCTTGTGACTAGTATGAGCTTGTTTTCTAATTTTGTAAGCATTACAGAAGTGTTGATCAAACTTAAGCTTAGGTAAGTTTCTAACTAATTTCTTAGATGCTAACGATTAAATAAGATGCATATTTGCGTGACCTAATCTTTTATGCCACAACGTGGTATTTTCATCAATCGTTGCTAGATAAATTTGGTGTTTAGGCTTATTCCTTAATTTCATCACATATAAGCCTTTCTTCCTAATACCTCTACCTATGACTTTACCATCCTTAGTGATTTCACTATCATGTTCAGAGAAAGTTACTCTACACTTATTATCACATATTTGTCCTATACTTAACAAGTTAAGTCTTACGTTATCTACATGTTCTACATTATCTATTTTTAGAGAGTCATTTGAAATCGTACCTTTGCCAATGATGTTACCGCGAAGATTGCTACCGAAGTGACATTACCTCCGTTGTATGCCTTGTAAGTGGAGAAGAGCTTTCGGTTACCCGTCATGTGTTTAGAGCATACGCTATCTTTAATCCATTCATCGGGTTCCAAGTCGACTCCAAGGCATATCTCACTTGATGCTTGAGCTACGAGACATGTTTCGTTTTTGACCTTCTCATCATCTTCTTCACCACTATCACTCCAAGAACCTTCGACAAAAGCTCTTTGGTTCTTGTCTTTTGGTGGCTTTGGATATTCTCCAATAAGATGATTCGGGGTCGTCGCATCTAAAGCATTTTCTATCACTTTTACCATTTTTGTTGTCTCGGCTTCTTTGGAATGTATTTTTGTCATTCTGAGGTTGTCTCACGAATCTTCCTCTTCTTTTGAAGAACTTCTTGAAGTCTCTTACCGCCATGGCGTACTCTTCGTCTTCACTTCCGGAAGTCGAACACTCTTCATCACTAGATTCTTTTTAGCCTTTAAAGCAAGAGATTTCCTTTCAACTTCTGCTTTGACAATTTCATAATCTTTCTTAATGATCATTTCATGAACTTTGAGGTTCCCGATAAGTTCATCAAGAGATAGTGACGTTAAGTCTTTTGACTCTTCAATCGCCGTGACCTTTGCTCTCCATTTAGGATGTAGAGCCCTAAGAAACTTCCTAACATAGTTCTTGCTAGAATAACCTTCATCAAGAGCTTTTAGACTAGTAATAATAGTATTAAATCTAGCAAAATCACTATCTATAGATTCAGTTTCGGAAATGTCGATTGTTCTACAGTTGAACCATATGGTCGATATTTTATCTTTGACTTGACTATTACCTTGGTGGGTGATTAACAATGTTTTCCAAATTTCTTTTGCCGTATTACACATGAAAATTCTTTCATATTCTTTTCTAGGTAAAGCATTATAAATAACCATTTTAGCTTCGTTATTTTTCGCAGTATCTTTTTAAGATCATCGGTTTGTTTATCAAAAGGGATAACCTCATCTAATTTGGTTTCCGGATTTTATACAATAGGTTGAAAATCACCATTGGTAATAACATGCCAAAGATCTAGATCTTTTGATTTAACATATGTCTCGAATCTATTTTTCCAATAAATAAAACTATCACTTTAATAAGTGGTGGTCTTTGCATTGATTGCCCTTCTAGATATTTGTCGGAATCCATAGATCGATCCAAGCTTTAAAATACAATATATTTTAGAAATCTTGAGTGACCTTGGTTTCTGATACCAATTGTGGAAACTAAAAGGGGGGTTGAATAGTTTACAAGTTCGTTTTACGTTTAAAAAGTTTGCTTTCAAAATACTTAGATTCAAGTTGTATGTTTAACCAATCAACAATATGAACCAACAATATAACAATGTAAGCTAAACTAAATAACAATAACAATAATATAAAGAGATAAGGAAAAGAACAATCAAACCAAGACGCCAAGATTTTATAGTGGTTCGGCTATGAAGCACCTCTTTTCCCTACTCCACTCCTTGAGTATCCCACTCGAGATTTCACTATGTCAACAAGCTCCCTTTAGGCGGAGAAAACCGTTTACACGTCGCTTACGTTATTTTCCGACACTAAGCTAAATGTTGAGTCATAATCTTAGCTAGAACCAATCTACCACTTCATAATCACTACACAATCACAAGATCTACACTATCAGATTTATACACTATCCGAATCACATAAATACACAAGATAATTACAATAGAGATTTGATACTTAGAAGAAGAGAGGAGAGATCACTAAATAACAATTCATTTCTTGGCGAATACGAATGTTCTTCTCTTGCACTTGAATGAGAAAGGAGAGATGAGAAGAAGAGATTGGATCACTTGAAATAAGATCTAAGAATGTTAGTGATCTAGAGATTTAGAGAGAGAAATAAGATTATTAGAGAGAGAAAGTTATCTGAAAATTTCGTGCTAAGAGGTGTGATTTTCTACTGGGAATGGAGCAGTATTTATAGGTAGGAAAACCTAACGGTCACTAGGGGCGGTCCTGGCGGTCCCAAATATATCTGGGGGCCGCCAGGCCTATAAAGTGGCCGCCCAGTAGACTACACTCCTGTTTTTGTCTTTTTGTGAGAAGGTTGTATCTGGTATGGAAGCTTCTATTTTGGGGGGAAAACCAGATTCAAATTTTATTATTTAAATAAACTATTTTCTTTTATTTAAAAATATTTATGTATTTTTATTTTGTAAAAATACTTTTTGTGAAAGTGTAATGGTTAAGGAAATATAATTTTCTTGATCACTAATCATGCTTAATGATTTGTTTGTTCATTCCTTAACTGATTAATCTTAGAAATGAAATTTTACGATTAATAATTTGTAAACGTTTATTTTTATTGTAAACGTTTTTACATTTTGTTATTATCAAAACGTTGAGAGGTCGAAAAATATAAATAACGTTTTTAGACATTATTTGTATTAACAAAATCTCAAGGAGCAAGTTTTTCAACCATTCAGCTTCCTTACCAGCAGTTGCTAGAGCTACAAATTCAGATTTCATTGTTGAACCAGTAATGTAAGTTTGCTTCTTGAAAGCCCAAGAAATTTCACCACCACTAAGTAGGAATACCCAACCACTTGTAGACGAATTATCCTCAGTGTTGCTGATCCAGCTTGCATCAGTGTAACCTTCTAACACTGAAGGATAACCAGTATATGTCAATCTATAGTATATGGTTTCTTCAAGTACTTCAGTACCCATTGAATTGCTTGCCAGTGCTGAGTACCAGGGTTACTAGTATACATGCTTAGTTTACTCACAGCAAATGCAATGTCAGGACTTGTACAAGTCATGGCATGCATTAAGCAGCCAATCACCCTAGAATACTCAAGTTGAGATACAACCTGACCATTATTGGGCATCAGCCTCTCACTTGTATCCATAGGAGTACTAACTGGAGTGCATTCGAAGTAATTGAATTTCTTCAGTACCTCCTCATTATAATGAGACTGAGAAATTATTATTCCATTACTTTCATGTTTAATCCTTATACCAAAGATAATATGAGCCTCCCCCATGTCCTTCATATAAAACCTTGATGTCCAAAATTCCCTTTGTTAGGTCAACCTGAACTTGGTCAGTACCAAAGATTAGCATGTTATCAACATATAGGCAAATAATAACTCCTTTACCAGATTCATCAAGTTTGCTATATACACATTTGTCAGCTTGGTTAAGTAAATAACCATTAGACAAAACCACTTCATCAAATTTTTGATGCCATTACTTAGGTACCTGCTTTAGTTCATAAAGAGACTTAATCAGTTTACACACCTTGTTTTTATTACTAGGCATGATGAAGCCCTAAGGTTGATTCATGTAGACCTCCTCATCCAATTCACCATTCAAGAAAGCTGTCTTCACATCCATCTAATAAATAATTAGATTGTGAATTAAGGCTATAGCAATCAACAGTCTTATGGTACTGATACGTGCCGCTGGAGCATAAGTATCAAAGTAGTCTATCCCTGACTTTTGTCTAAACACCCTGAATGACCAGCCTTATCTTGAACTTTTCAATAGTTCCATCTACCTTCAGTTTTCTTTTGAAGATCCATTCGAAACCAAAAGGTTTGCAACCTGGAGGTAGATCAGCCAACACCCAAGTGTTGTTGCCCATGATGGAGTCCATCTCATCATTAATTGCTTCTTTCCAGAAAGCAACATTCTGAGAATTCATTGCTTCATTATATCATCCTCAACATTAAAGCAATTAGAGTGTTGGTCAGAGACCTCATCCTTTGTTCCTTCAATTAAGTATAATTGAAATTCAGGTCCAAAGTTCTTTTGAGTCCTATTCCTTTTGCTTTTTCTAAGCTTAGGTTCAGGTTGCTGAACAACCTCTTCAGTGACCTTTTCAGGGACCACTGAACCACCAATATCTTCAGTTCCATTGGGAATCCTGAGACTTGGTCTAGGGACTGAAGATAATCTATTCTCATCAAAGATAGCATCCCTTGATTCAATTATGAAGTTAATTGAAACTGATTCATTAGGTTCAATAACATAGAACTTAAAAGCCTTGGGCTCAACATATCCAACAAAGATGCATTCAATGCCTCTTTCACCCAAAGTTTTTAGCTTTGGATCAGGGAGTCTTACAACTGCCCTACAGCCCCAAACCTTGAGGTAGTTTAGGTCTGGTTTTATTTTAGTCTAGAGTTCATAAGGGGTAATCATGTTCTTTTATTGGAAACCCTATTTAATAAATAGCAAGCTTAACATAGCTTCACCCTAAAACCCTTGACCCAGTCCTGAATATGACAACATAAAATTAACCATTTCTTTCAGTACTATTTTGGTCAGCATTTAAGTATTACACTTTTTAGTGTCCATGTCAAAAGCTAGAATTAACCCTTACTTAGACATATCTTGCATCCTCTTTAAATGGACATGGCCCAGTCTAACATGCCATAAGATTGAATCATTCAGTTTAGAGGTTGACATAAAAGCTGAAGCAATATTATCATTAACAATATTAAGCATGAACATTTGAATACTCAAATAACCAAAACCAATAAACACACCATGTTTAGACAAAACAAATTTATCAGATTCAGATTTAGTTTCTTGTTTATAACCACAATGATTCAAAATACCACTTGAAACCAAATTTTTCATAATATTAGAAACATGCAAAACATTAAACAAAGAAACAATCTTTCCAGAACTAATCTACACAACCATGTCCAACCACTGTAGACCAACAACATTGTTGCCCTTTGGCTTGTCACTATCCTGCGCCCTGAAGGACTCCTCAATGCGCAAATTACTGCCCAACTCAACAAGAGTTAACTCTTGCTTCTTATGCTTGAAATCTTTTTAAGAAGGAGGGAGTTTATCAATGATACAAGAGACCTGAATAGCCTCATCCATGTTTATTTTATGTTGTGTAAACCTTCCAAGTATACCAAAAGTTCATTTTATTATTCTATAACTGGTCTTGAATCAGTCATTTTGTAATTTATGATTTGGTGAATATCAAATAAGAAACGAGGCATACCTTTGAGGATTAAACCTCTGCAAACATAGTCATCATTGTTCCACTTGGCCCTCTTCATGATTTGTTCCACGGTAGCATTCTCACCATCTTCAGGTATAGGAGTAGTGAGCACATACACCACACTCATAGCAGCAACAGTCATTGATTATCACAAAATAATATTCTTTGATTGTTGGTTGTTTTGTGTCCCAGATAAAGGTTAAGACAATCAATAGCCTAACTAATTACCAGAGATGGTTATCGGATATCACTTGAAGTCATGTAATTACTTTCCAAAGAAGATTTTTTGACCCTATGCCTGGGTATCACGAATACCTCCTTGGGATAAAACCAATTGCAGTTCTTGTTTTAGGCACAAATCAAGAACCCTTTCGTTTCTAAGTGTTTAGGTTTTCTGTGTGTTTTTTCATGTAATTGTGATCTCTATTTATAGGGGAAATACTCAAAACCTAGTCAATGAAATTAATGAGAGATTAATGGCCAATTAATCTCTTCCATAATTTAAGAATTAGTGATTACATGACCAAATTAAATATGATCAATTAATGCAGTCATATATGCTACTTAAATAGGCAAAAGTTGTTACAAACATTTAATATAGTCAAACCTGCCACTTAAATGTTTGTAACCACCCATTTAATCTAACCACTAAAAGAGTCAGAAAAAATCAGTGACTTGATGGGTGTACACTAGGTACCACCAAACCCATTTTCAAGTATGATCCGATTCTCATAATTTCACTAAATTTCCAAAAAAATAGACTCGCGCGCTCCGCGACAATGCGCGGGTTACGAACCTCATTTGAGACCAAAAGAAAGGTGAAGTTTCATCCAAACACAAAATCACATACTATATTCTCGTTATTTTATACATAATAAAGTTAGACATGCTAGCGTGAGATGTAAGCTATAACGGAAGCATAAAAACTTTAAAAATCTTTTAGGTTGCGTTTAGTTGGAAAACATTTTCCATCAGTTCTTATTTCCTGTTTTGTAGGAAAAAATGAGGGGGTTTTCATCTCTACAAAATAATTAAAAATTTGGAAAACGCGTTTCATTAAAGAAACATGTGTTTGTGTTTTTCATTTTACAAAACTAGAATACATGTTCAAGTGTTGTTGTTTCTATCTCAATTCTATATTTACTTTTGTAATATTATAAAGACATATTCGAAACACAAAAGTAGAGGCGGCAAAACGGGCGGGCGTGGGCATCAGGCAAAACGGGTATGGGCCAAAACGGACACGGGCCAAAACGGACGAAATCGTAAAAAAACGGACGAAATCGCAAAAAAACGGACGAAGTCGTACAAAAAGGACGAAATCGTAAAAAAACAGACGAAATCATAAAAAAACGGACGGAAATATAAAAATACGGGCGAAAACGTAAAAAAACGAACGAAATCGTAAAAAACGGATGAAAACGTAAAAAAATTCTGTAAGCGTACATAAACATCAAAAAACTTATAAAAACTTATAAAACTTAGGAAATAAGAGGAAAATAGATATGGGTGTCATAAAAGGAAAACAGAGAAAACAAAATAAAATTGCTTTCTAGTTTTGTGTATAAAAGGAGAAAATATGGATTTTGTGTTTTGTAAAGAATTTTGTTGAAAAATGACAAAATGAACGCGATCTCTGTTTTCCTTGTTTTCCACAAAACATGTTGTGGAAAACAAGAGTGTTTTTCTCCAAATAAACGTAGCCTTAATGTTGCATGTTAAATTCTTTTAGTATAGATTTGGCATGTGCTTTGAGTAAGTGAGCAACAAATAAGAATCAACGTAATTCTTAGAGGGGAGGGAGTGGTGGTGTTATGGCTTCGTGCCAAACCATGGTGCGAGATTGAGCCATGGCGCACCACTCCGTGGTTCGCGCCAAGCACTCTCGCGCCGTGGCTAACAGCCCACGTGATCGATATTTTTTTTTGAAAAATAGCCATTTGGAGCTGTTGGGGGAGCGGATATTTGAAAAAAATACCCCCAAAACCCTATTTTTACCCCTTTAAAAACCTATAAATACCCCATTTATATTTTATAACTTCACACACAATTTCTATACCAATTCTCTCATCTTTCACTCAAAAAAATGAATCCCAACCCGAATTGGATTTCCGGTATGCTTACCGACCCAACCAACCAAATTCCGGGGTCGTCTTCGAATCCGGGCGGTTCCACTCAACCTTCATTCACCCAAATGCCTTACTATCCAAATTTCCAACCTCAATATTCTAATCAAGAAGAACAAATGTTGTTTCACCAATTTAAAATGCAAATGCAAATGAACAAACAACAACAATCAAACCAATTCACCACTTCCCAACCACATTCCGAGCAACAATCTCACCACCTAGTTGACGAAACCGAAGAAGAAGAAGAGGAACCGCTTCCAACCCCGACGTCGAAGCCTAACCGCGGTCGTAAGAAGTCGGTAGCAAAAAGAAACAAAGGAAAAGATGTGGAAGTTGAGAAAGAAACCAAAGAAGGACGAATTCGACATGCGTGGACCCAAGCCGAGGAGTTGCTTTTGGCGGAAAGTTTCATTCAAATTTCCGAGGATCCAAAAACCGGGTGTGATCAAAAGTTGGCGACTTTTTGGTACAAAATCCTAGATGTGTACAATCAAGAAGCTAACAAAAAAGGCTTCCAAGAGCGTACAAAGAACATGTTGACGGGCAAGTGGACTCCAATGAATGCCGCGGTTATGAAGTTTAACCAATTGTATGAGGAAACGCTTGCTCATAGTGGGGAGAACGATGAGAACCATATGGCGAGGGTGCTCCAATTGTATGAAACCATCGTCGGGGGTGAGTTTAAGCACCGGAGTGCTTGGAATTTTTTGAAAGATAGGCACAAGTGGAAAAACCCCGAATCGACTTTGCAACGAAGAAGTCGTCTTCGGGGTACCGACAAGGAACCGGACCATTTTGGAGATGATGAGTTGCCTCGGCCACCCGGGTTGCAACGAATTGCTAAAAGTCAACGTTCCGGTTCTAACTCGACCGCTAGCTCCGGTTCTAACCCGGTCGCTTATCAAGAGTTCATGGCGGAACAATACGACTTAGACCGCAAGGCCAAAATGCAAGTGCTCTCGCAAGAGAGCGAAGACCGAAGACGGTTGATTCAAGCTCAAAAGATTGCGGAGGACATGAAAGTTCTCCAAATCGACACAAGCGGGATGGATCCGACCTACGCCGCTATCATCAACGCCCAAAAGGAACGAATCCGAGCCGAATATCTACCACCAAACTAGTCGACCGACGCCGTTAAATTTATGTTTTTTAAATTATGTCTTTTAATTTATGCATTTTAATTTATGTCTTTTAATTTATGTATTTTTTTAATGTAATGTTTTAATTTTAATGAATTTTATTTTAGTTTAATAAGTTTATTTAAATAATAGTTAATTAAAAAAAATTAAAAAAAAAGTTTGGCACCAGAATTCTGGTGCCAAACCAATGCCACTGAATTCTGGTGCCATAGCATTTCTGGTGCCAAACTCCATTTTGCTGACGTGGCACCACTTTTTGAGTTTGGCACGAGGAGTTTGGCACGACCGCTCCCCGTGCTCTAAGAGGGGTCGGAGTGGTGGCGTTTTGGCTTGGTGCCAAGCCATGGCGCAAGATTGAGCCATGGCGCACCACTCCGTGGTTCGCACCAAGCACTCTCGCGCCGTGGCTAACAGCCCACGCGATCGGTATTTTTTTTTTTTGAAAAGTAGCCGTTTTAGTGTGACACGAACTTTGATACCCATTTTGACATTCTGATATCAAGTGTTACAATGTTTTAGGCTTTTGATGTTTATAAGGCATTTGATTTACGGATTACAATATCAACCTATTTGTTTTTTTTATCTGTTAATGAGTCTTTCCAGGTTATGCTTTCTTACGTATAGGTTAAACATGTAAAATTGATTAACAAGCTTAAAAGAGTTGTAAAAACTCGCCAAAAGTGTAGTTTTAAACTTTTTTTTAAAGGTAATAACATAGTATTTTAAATAAACGAGGCTAAAAAACAATATAATGATGACCATACAGTATGATCGTCATTATACTGTTTTTATTGTCTTTAAAAAAAAGTTTAATGTTCGATACATTTGAATGGATAATCACTAAAAAGTGTATCGAACTTAACCCGTGATGATACACACAACAGGAAAAATAAAATGTTCGTATATTAAATAGCCAAAAAAGAAATAATTCAGTGAATAGCGGAAACGTAGGACGGGTCAAGGGAAAACCGACCCACATCCAAGCCCTCGTTATGTGTACGTCCTAGGGACCAGAATACTCTTCTGATGCTCGCCTCATCCATCCAACAATTCTTTAGACCGCATCTGAATCGGAACACGAATAACCGAGCCGTCAATATCAGATGTACTCTACGCAATCTCTTGCGAGAGCACCTTGCATTTGTCCTTGCGAGATCATACTCAGTCGATTAGTCCGCGATGAATTCTATCGGAATCTCTATGACACATACTCTGCGACCTGAGTAGGTTAATACTCTGTGCAGTATGAGCGTGCTTTCGAGAATAGTCTATGTAACACGATCTACGGTGACAATTTATGTAGCAATTTGTCACTAGCTAATTACTCCGATAGAGTTCTGGATCCGATTGTCAACTGATACTATCATTCATCTCACAATAATAGTGATCTAATGCGGTTAATACCTTATTGTCTAGTTATAGCAAAGAGGTTGTTATTAGTAAATAATAGGTAATATGATATTACACAAAAATACGCAGAATACTAACAACATACTTCAAGTTGCAAAGAGTCTGATTCAGGAGTTTTTACTTCCACTTGTCATATCTTCAAAAAATTCCAAGCACTCCGGTGCTTAAACTCACCCCGACGATGTTTTCATACATTGGGCACCCTCGCCATATGGTCTGCAACCTACGTTACCAATCTCCTCACTGTATGCCAGCAGACCAATCCAGGAATTCGCGTTATCGCCTCACACACAACATAGTGGCTACACTGCGCTATCTCTACTGAGTACCGCGCGGCTAAACTTCCTACATTTAGTATTGTCTCGACTGATGGCACCCTCTACACTTGATTCTTGTGATAGCGTCTTCGCTGCGAAGCCAATTTTGGTCTAGCGTTATTTATGTTGTCCCTGATAGAGGTAGGACTTTTGTCTACGCGCAATCAGAGTATGCCAACTTTCGCCTCACAAGCTCTCGCTCCGATTGAGTCTCGTTAATTTAAGATGTAAGACGATTCACACATGAACGAATATCTGTATCCTCCCCGGCTAATCCTTTGCACATGCTAGTTCAATTACCTGTCACACGTGCTTATGGCAATTTCTTAGTCTCACAAACTTACGGCTACTCTTTGCATGTTTCCCATTAGAGGTTCTTTGGCTTCATTTGCTAACCTTACTGGAATTTACATATAGTCTACCAACGCTAGGTTTAGTGCTTTCGATATTCTCATGCGGTGTGGGCTTGCGGAAGCGGTGGTCCGCCTTCTACACTGTCTTCGAGTTTTTCAATCTACGCGAAGTTGTTGATGCTTTCGTTCAATGCTGGTCATGAGGTTAGGGGGGAGAGCGCGTGTGCGAAGAATTGATGTGCGACAAGTTCGTGGTTCAGAGCGAGAAGTGGCAGTGTGTTTTGATGATATTGCAGACTTACTCACTTAGGCGCTCAGTTTCGCAATATATTGTGAGATTAGTTGAGTGAAACAACACAACTTCAGAGTCTTACATATCAGTCGACACACAGAAATAATGCGACGCGGTAGGGGAATTTTGGTGTGGTAATGGTCTACTGTACACGGCTAAATGTACGTCAGGCAGGTACAAAAAAGAACACAATGATATTAATACAGACGACTACAGGTAGACTCTAGTGTTGGGTTGGACGTCGCGATAAGACTATACGCGAGGACAGATTCACTAATATCGGTTAGTTGTATAGATTGCGCATCTTTTACTTGCGCGCGAAATGTAAAGTATGAAGTACAGTTAATCTGGTATTAGAAATAGGCATGTGTAGAAAGATTAGAATAAGATCACATAACGAGAAAAAGTAGATATCTGATAGGACGTTAGACCCGGTGACAGATGAGGTACAAACACTACAGGATCTATGGTATAAATAAAAATGGGTGTCGTATATTACTATTCAACAAATAGCCGCAGCCCCACAAAACGAGCAATATACATCAACTGCAGCTATTGTATATCACACGACAAATAAATAGTAAGTCCGAGTCGACGTCGATTGATGGACTAGATCGATAGCAACTTTATTTGTGAGAGAGCCATTGATATATGTTAGACGACAAACTTATTATATAATGTCCCTTTCCTCATATACCATCACATTTTTCTCAGTTCACTCATATCTCTCTCTGACACACAAGGAATTATTCTTCTAATCCGCGGTATACTGTAGTGGTGACTGACTAATAAGCATACTTGCCTAGAACACTATCTCTGCTGCATAGCGGTGGAGCAAGATTGAAAATCTATACAATCCACAAGACACAAGGCAACCCGTAGTATTGTACATGCAAAGTGAGTTCTCTTCGTCTCAGATCTCTCTAACGAATTCACGAAGAAGCATGCGCAATCGAGATCACACTTCAAAGAGATGTTAACCTGACAACAGTGTAAGGTCACCGTCGACGGGGTGGTTAAGGAGAGTGACTCGATTATAATTACACTCTTGGTTTCAGATACAGTAAGTATAAGTGTATAGTATGTGGGTGCTGCCGGGGGGGGGGGGTCTGGTCAGTATTCAATTTAACGTGGGAGGACGCGGTTGTGATTATAGACATAATTATAGAGGGTTGGTTAGAGTATTAGACATTGTTCTATATTCTCTGTTTATCAACGTGTAGGCTTTGATTGATCTGAGATTGGTGTTCTTATTTGAGTAGCGTCTTCTTTATGTACACTTGTCACATGTCTCTGTATCTTAGTACACGTCAATTAGGCAACTTGTTCTGATGTGCGTGCACAGAACAGGGTTTTATATATTAGTTGTTTGATTGGGTGGTGGGGTGGGAGTCTTCGTGGGGAACATTTGTGGTGATGACATAGATTTGTTTATCCAACTGAACGATTACATGATTGTATGTGGACACACACACATGAGACTGATTTAGTGTCTCGGGTATCAAGTGCTGTCTGAGTCAGTTGGGGGGGGTTGGTTTGTGTGTAGAGAGTAGTATTAGGGGGGAGTGGGGGTACAGTAGGACATAGAATGGGTGTGTCAGCAACGGGATGGGGGAGGGGGAGTGTTAGGTGTGATACAAGGTGTGGGGTGTGTGGAAGGAAGTGGGGTTAGTTATAGGAGGGGTGGTGGGTAGTGGGAGGAAGTGGGGTAGTATGAGGAAGTGAGTGTGGGAGTGATGAGGAAGTTGGTAGTGTTTTACGTGGGAGTAGTTTATGAAAGGGAACGGGGTGGGATCAATTATACATTTTGAAGTGTTTTAATAGTTGCAATAGATACTGACCTGAAAGGGGGGAAGTAAGTAGTATGGGGGGGGAGTTTGTATCGTGGTGTGTTATTGGTTATTTTGGTTTGTGTGTTGTGTGAGTTATTACTTTATTATAGGTTATGGGTGGTAGTGCTAGGGGTAATAAGTAATTCACGTACTAATGTGTGTTTCTTATAATGATTCGCGGGTGATGTACTTATAGTAGTTGAAGTATATGGTGGGTGTATGTGATTTATAAAAAGATGGGGGGCAGTATTTATGTATGAGTATATTTTGTTTTGTTATATGGTTTTATGGGGGGGAATTAGTTTTGAGATTAAATTTTGTGTGTGGAGTTAATTGGGATGGAGTATAGAAGGTGTGAGTTATGATATAGAGTATGTGAGTAATGTGTGGTGGGTGATTTGTTTGTATGTTGTGTGGTGGGATTAGGTGGGGGTGTGGGTGGTCTATATAAGTGACAGGTGGAGTATGATTTGGAGGGCAGGTTAAAAGCTGGGGCGAGGTGAGGAGAGTGCGAGGGTGGGGGGGTTTGGGGTATGTGTTTTGGTGGTGTAGGCAGGTGATGTGATGGTTTTGTGTGTTGGGGGTAGGTAAGTTAAGTGTGTGAGATAAATGATTGGATAGGTGGGGGCAGTCTAGAGGTGTTATATCAGCAAGAACCAACTAGCCAAGGAGCCTGGTTCTTCACTAGCCCTCGACGAATTTAGATTATCAGGCTAGCACGGAGTCCCCGATAAGTTGGTCATATTACGGTATAAGTGGTTATATTATTTGACAGCTACTTGCAAATCTATTTCGCTTTTACATGTGATTTAGTTGAGTTGTTGCTTGTTTTCAGATAAACGTGTGCAGGTATTTTTTATATATCTTCTATAAAGTCATTTCATATCATATCTTCTACAACTTGTTTGGTACGATGTTTAACCCAACTAGCCCGTTAAAGATAAAAAATAACACAAATCAACTCATTCATAAGAATTGGGTGTTGTTTGGTACGATGTTTGTACCCAACTGACCCGTTAGAGATAAAAAAAAATAACACAAATTAACTCATTCATAAGGAATTAGGTCGACATTGCTACCTCTACACGGTTATGTATATATTATTCACTCACTATTTTTATTTTGAATATTTTGTTATCAAAATTTCAGGTTGCAATGGAAAGTCTTCCTTTGGAGTTGGTTCAATCTAAGTGAATCCATGCCTGTGCAGCAAGGAGTTGGATATCCAACATTTGTTGTGTCCATGTGTACACATGCGGTAACTCAAGTGTTGTAACAAAGCAAATATTGCAGCCCATCTGAGATTATCTTATTTTGGTGCTTATATGACAGACTTACGTATAACCGGATTTTTAAAGTCGATGAATATATTCACTATCACCTCGGTCACATCTCAAGTTTGATAGTCTACAATTTAAATTATAGTGTGAATAATGAAGGGTTTTGTTCTTATTTGAAGTAAGTACTCATCACAAAAATTAAGCTACAAATGAAACATCGAACTATTATAGAAGTTTTTTTTTTTGGAACGGCAATTTGTGGCTACATGGCCCCTAGCCCAGAGAGCGTAGCAAGCCCACACAACCAGGTTGGGTCCAACCCAGAAGGCAATGACACCCTTCCCTTTACACACGCGGGAGGAAACCCCTATCGCCCTAGACAAGACTCGAACATTAGACCTTGCCTAGGAGGGTAAAACCTCCATACCATTAGACCAAATGCCCATTGGTCAGTCGAACTATTATAGAAGTAGCTCCAAGCATAGTTAAAATGTTAACAAAATTTAAACGTGTCTTTTGTTAAAACAAAAATAAGCTCCAAGCATAGTTAAAATGTTAACAAAATTTAAACGTGTCTTTTGTTAAAACAAAAATAATTATCACTATTCTAAAGAACAATACTAGAATCAAATTGGAATGTATAAAATCTGCTAAGGAGCAAAGGTAAGACGCGTGAACCAATATTACTCATCTTTATCTGAATATTCAAGTTTTTCAAAATTTACCGAGCAAGCTAATAAACCAAATAGAATTAGTGGGATGTTAGACGATAATGACTGGCTCCAAAAGGTAAAATGTGTGAACCAATTATATTACTCATCTTTATCTAAATTTTGAGTCTCTCAAAAATTACCAAAAAAGCTAATAAACCAAGTATAATTAGTAAGATGTTACACGATAATGTCTGGTTGCAAAAGGTAAAACATGTGAACCAATTATATTATTCATCTGTATCTAAATATTCAAGTCTCCCAAAATTTACCGAGAAAGCTAGTAAACCAAGTATAATTAGTGGGATGTTACACGATAATGTCTGGCTGCAAAATGTAAAACGTGTGAACCAATAAAAATTTACCAAGAAAGCTAATAAACCAAAGTCAATCTTAGCCGTAGAGGTGTTTTGTTGGATTCCCATCTGTGTCCTCTTTGTAATGCTGCTATGGAGTGTGAACCAATTACATTACTCATCTTTATCTAAATTTCTAAGTCTCTAAAAATTTACCGAGAAAGCTAATAAACCAAATAGAATTAGTGGGATGTTACACGATAATGTCTGGCTGCAAAAGGTAAAGCGTGTGAACCAATTATATTACTCATCTTTATCTAAATTTTCGAGTCTCTAAAAATTTACCAAGAAAGCTAATAAACAGTGTAGAATTAGTGGCATGTTACACGATAAATCTGGCTGCAAAAGGTAAAACGTGTGAACCAATTCTATTACTCATCTTTATCTAAATTTTCGAGTCTTCAAAAATTACCAAGGAGCTAATAAACCAAGTAGAATTAGTGGGATGTTACATGATAATGTCAGGCTGCAAAAGGTAAAACGTGTGAACCAATTATATTACTCATCTTTATCTAAATTTTCAAGTCTCCTAAAATTTACCGAGAAAGCTAATAAACCAAGTAGAATTAGTCGGATGTTACACGATAATGTTTGACTGCAAAAAGTAAAACGTGTGAACCAATTATATTACTCATCTTTATTTAAATTTCCAAGTCTCTTAAACTTTAACGATAAAGCTAATAAACCAAATGACTTAATTAATCTCTAGCCATGGTGTCTAATAGAGATAGGTAGCCATTGTAAACTTATCATTCAATGGTGTCTAAAGTCTGGAGGGCCTAGAAAGTACATAGATGCTTAAGCTATAAACACATCATATTTTGACATATGGGTTTTTGAGCTTTGATCAATATGAAAAGTGTTTTAAGGGGGTGTTTGGTTTATATCGGGAATGATAATGGTCATGAGATTGAGAATGGGTTTACAAACCCATTAGGTTGGGTGGGTTTAGAAAATGGCTTGTTTTGAGGGTATGATACCCATTTTTATATATCAAACCCACTAACCAAACATCTATAATGAGAATGAAACCCATTCCTCGATACTCATACCCTTAAACCATGATAATGTGTTAGTTACAAAAAAGTTATGTGTAAGCGTGCCAACTGTTGGAAATTTAGTGCAATTGTGGAAATTGAATCATACTTAGAAATGGGGTTGGAGGTACGGAGTGTACACATATCAAGTTACGGATTCTCCCTGACTCTTTTAGCGGTTAGCTTAATATCTATTAAATGGGCGGTTTCAAGTTTGACTTAATGACCATGATTATGGTCATGTAAGTATGTAACCACTATGCATTTATGAAGAAGGTTATGAGATTAATTGGCCAATTAATGCTCATAACTCCTTTTGACCAGGAGTTACAAAATCTTTTAATTAAGATTTTTCATCCCTATAAATAGAGATGAACACTCGCATGAAAGGAACACACCAACACAGAAAACATAAACACTTAGAAGCGAAAGGTTCTTGATTTGCGCCTAAAACAAGAACAAGCACTTGGTTTTATCCCAAGAAGGTATTCGTGTAACCCAGGCATAGGGTCGAATAATCTTATTTGGAAAGTGATTACACGACTTCATGTGATATCTAGTAACCATCTTGGTAACTAGTTAGGCTATTGATTATCTTTATCTTGTTTTGGGCCAACCAACAACCAACAATCAAATAAGATTATTTTGTAATAATCAATGGCTATTGCTGCTATGGGTGAGAATGCTACCATGGATCAAATCAGGAGGAGGAATAAGTGGGACAATGATGACTATGTTTGCAAAGGTTTAATTTTTAAAGGTATGTCTAATTCTTTGTTTGATATTTACCAAAATGTTGAATCTAGAAAAGAACTATAGGATTCCTTAGAGGCTAAATATATGGCTGAGGATGTATCAAGTAAAAAGTTCCTTGTATGTAATTTCATAAATTACAAAATGACTGATTCAAGACCAGTTATGGAACAATACAATGAAGTTTTTGGTATACTTAGAAGGTTTACACAACATAAATTAAACATGAATGAGGCCATCCATGTCTCTTGTATCATTGACAAACTTCCTCCTTCATGAAAAGATTTCAAGTATACCTTGAAACATAAAAAGGAGGAGTTAACTCTTGTTGAGTTGGGCAGTCATTTGCGCATTGAGGAGTCCTTCAGGGCGCAGATAGTGACAAGCCAAAGGGCAACAATGTTGTTGGTCCATAGTGATTGGACGTAGTTGTGTAGATCTTAGATTTAGTTCTGGAAAGATTATTTTCTTGTTTAATGTTTTGCATGTTCCTAATATTAAGGAAAAATTTGGTTTCAAGTAGTGTTTTGAATAATTGTGGTTATAAACAAGTGACTGAATCTGCTAAATTTGTTCTATCTAAACATGGTATGTTTATTAGTTTTGGCTATTTGTGTAATCAAATGTTAATGCTTAATATTGTTAATGATAATATTGGTTCAACCTTTATGTCTACTTCTAAACTGAATGATTCAATCCTATGACATGCTAGACTAGGCCATGTTCACTTTAAGAGGATGCAAGATATGTCTAAGGATGGGTTAATCCTAAGTTTTGACATGGACACCAAAAAGTGTAAGACTTGCATGCTGACCAAAATAACTAAGAAATCATTTCAAAATGTAAAACGTGAAACTGAAGTTTTGGAGTTGATCCACAGTGATCTGTGTGATTTACATGCTACTCCCTCTTTAGGGAATAAGAAATACTTTGTGAAATTTATTAATGATGCTTCAAGGTTTTTTTATGTTTATTTATTACATATTAAGGATAAAGATTTAGATAAACTTAAAGTATTCAAAGCTAAAGTTAAATTACAACAAGGGCCCCAGATCAAAAGATTCAGGACTGATAGGAGAGGTGAGTACATGGATACTTTGTATTTTTAGTCTGTTGGTATTATCCATGAAACGACTGCCCCATATACTCTACAACAAAATGGTATATTTGAAAGGAAAAAAAGAGTACTTAAATAAATGGCTAATTCCATGTTGTCCTACTTATGACTGAGTCAAGGGTTCTAGGATGAAGCTATGTTAACAACGTGCTATTTATTAAATTAGGTTTCTAACAAAAGGAACAAGATTATCCTTTATGAACTCTGGACTAAAAGGAAACCAAGCCTGAACTACCTTAGGGTTTGGGGTTGTATGGCAGTTGTAAGACTCCCTGATCCAAAGCTGAAAGCTTTAGGCAAAAGAGGCATTGAATGCATCTTTGTTGGATATGATGAGCATTCTAAGGCTTTTAGGTTCTATGTTATTGAACCTAATAAATTAGTTTCAATTAACTCTAATATTGAATCAAGGGATGCTATCTTTGGTGAGAATAAATTCTCATCAGTCTCTAGACTAAGTTAGAGGTCCTTGATAAATGAAACTAAAGACATGGGTGGTTCAGTGGTCCCTAAAGAGGTCACTAAAGAGGTTGTGACTCAACAACCTGAACCTGATCTTAGAAAAAAGGAATAGGACTCCAAAAAACTTTGGACTTGAATTTCAATTATACTTAATTGAAGGAATAAGGGATGGGGTCTTTGACCAACACTCCTATTGCTTTAATATTGAGGATGACTCCAAAACCTTTGATGAAGGAATGAAGTCCCATGATGTTGCATTCTGGAAAGAGGCAATTAATGATGAGATGGATTCCATCGTAGGCAACAACACTTGGGTGTTGACTAATCTACCTCTAGGTTGCAAATAAATCTTCAAAAGAAAACTAAAGGTAAATGGAACTATTGAAAAGTTCAAGGCTAGACTAGTCATTCATGGCTTTAGACAAAAGTCAAGGATAAACTACTTTGATACTTATGCTCCAGTGGCACGTATCAGTACTATAAGACTGCTGATTGCTATGGCATCACTTCACAATCTGATTGTTCATCAGATGGATGTGAAGACAACTTTCTTAAATGGTGAATTGGATTAGGAGGTCTATATGAACCAACCTCTGGGCTTTATCATGCCTGGCAATGAAACTAAGGTGTGTAAACTGATTAAGTCTCTATATGGACTAAAGCAGGCACCTAAGCAATGGCATTAAAAGTTCGATAAAGTAGTTTTGTCTAGTGGTTATTTACTTAACCAAGCTGACAAATATGTATATAGGAAATTTGATAAAACTGGTAAAGGAGTCATCATTTGTCTATATGTTGATGGCATGCTGATCTTTGGCACTAACTAAGTTTAGGTTGACCTGAAAAAGGAATTCTTGTCATCTAAGTTCTCCATGAAAAATATGAGGAGGCTGATGTTATCCTTGATATAAGGATTAAACATGAAAGTAATAGAATAGCAATTTCTCAATCTCATTATATTGAAAAAGTACTGAATAATTCAATTACTTTGATTGTACTTAATTGAGTACTCCTATGGATACAAGTGAGAAGCTAATGCCCAATAAGGGTCAAGATGTATCTCAACTTGAGTATTCTATGGTGATTGGATGCCTTATGTATGCCATGACTTGTACATGGCCTGATATTGATTTTACAATGGGTAATCTAAGCAGGTATACTAGTAATCCTGCTACTTATCATTGGCAAGCAATTCAGCGGGTACTGAAGTACTTGAAGAAAACCATAGACTATAGTTTCATATATACTGGCTATCCTTTGGTCTTAGAAGGATATACTGATGTAAGTTGGATCAGCAATACTGAGACAATTCGTCTACCAGTGGTTGGGTATTCCTACTTAATGGAGGTGCAATTTCTTGGCCTTCCAAGAAGCAAACTTACATCACCAGTTCAACAATGGAATCTGAATTTGTGGCTTTAGCAGCTGCTGGTAAGGAGGCTGAATGGTTAAGAAACTTGATCCTTGAGATTCCATTGTGGTCCAAACCTATAGCACCTATTTCTATCCGTTGTGATAGTGCCGCTACATTGGCAAAGGCTTATAGCCAAATGTACAATGGAAAGTCTAGACACTTAGGTGTCAGGCATAGCATGATTCGCGAGCTTATCATGAATGAGGTGGTATCTATAGAGTTTGTGAGGTCTTAACGAAACTTTGCTGATCACTTAACAAAGGGATTGGCTAGAGACTTTGTTTTAAAGTCTATTGAAGGGATGAGTTTAAAGTCAAACTTAGTCACTGAATGTTAGGACACCCAACTCCCTACTGAGGAAACTTGGTAGCTGAGTTGAATGTGGAAAGTTGAACGTTCAGTGGACTGAAGCACATGTTTTACAATCATTCCAAAGATGTGCTTGGAACCTGCTAAAAATAAGGATGAAGTCTTTACTTCTCAATGGTTAATTTCTTTGAAAAAATGCTTAGCAAGAGCATGAATAAAGAGGAACCACCTATGTAAATGTTGAGGTTTTGCCACTTCAGGGAGCATGGACTTTGGCTCTTACAACTTTTATGAATTGGATATGGATAAATGACTTGTATAGTGTCAGGAGCTCTTAAGTGTTTGAAAACTTGTGTGTATTTTATCTTTAGGTATTCAAATGGGTTGAAGGGTTCAATTCTTAGAACATCCTGATTCTTGAATATTTGAACGTGTAATTTACTAAGATGGAAATTCAAGCCTCATGACATTTTCATTTATATGTTTAATTTTCATACAAAAGGAATTGTATTAAATTGGGTAGGATTGTTGGAAATTTAGTGCAATTGTGAGAATTGGATCATACATGGAAATGGGTTTGGAGGTACAGAGTGTACACCTATCAAGTCACTGATTCTGCCTAAATCTTTTAGTGGTTAGCTTAATGTCTATTAAATTGGTGGTTTCAAGTTTGACTTAATGACCATAATTATGGTCAGGTAACCACTATGCATTTATGAAGGAGGTTATGAGATTAATTAGCTAATTAATGCTCATAAATCCTTTTGACCAAGAGTTACAAACTCTTTTGATTAAGAGTTTTCATCCTTATAAATAGAGATAAACACTTGCATGAAAGGAATACACCAATACAGAAAACATAAACACTTAGAAGCAAAAGGTTCTTGATTTGTGCCTTAAACAAAAACAAGCACTTGGTTTTATCCCAAGGAGGTATTCGTGTAACCCAGGAATCGGTCGAATAATCTTATTTGAAAAGTGATTACACGACTTCAAGTGATATCCGGTAACCGTCTTGGTAATTAGCTAGGCTATTAATTATCTTCACCTTGTCTTGAGCCAACCAACAACCAACACTAACATTGTTAACTAAAAATTCATGTGTGTCGATAATAGTATATTAATAATGTGTCAACATCAATATTGTGTACATTATAAGTTCTTATGTGTCAAGTGTGTAATTAATACCCCATATTTTATGGCTAAAAATCTTTGTTGTACTTTTTATCATTAACGACTTTCCACAATAGCCCTACTCTAGGGTTTTTGTTATTAAAAGCACTAGATATAACACTAGAATATATCACATCACATAAAACATCATTCCCTCATAATTCTGGTGTCATTAGACACCCTTTTGCCCACACATAATCCACTAAAAAGAAGAAGAAAAAAACGCAATGCCTACCAGCCACCTAACCGTACCTTACTCTCTAAGACTTTAGGATGAGTTGTGTTATTGATACCCCTCATGACTCGGATATTTTTGTATTTTTCATAACCTCCAACCCTTATTTGACACTTTGTTTATAGTATAACAAAGTTTTTTATATCAGTTTACGTTATGTACTTTTTGTCAGTTTAATACTTTTGACTTATTAAACTTTATAATTTTTGTTTCACAGTTTTATAATGTAAAAAAATTATAAAAGAAAAGAACAATAATAATAATGAAAAAACCATGTTTGTTTGTGTCATTAAAACTCTTTATTTATAGATATGCTGACATTATTGTTTTTGTGTAAAACGAGTTAGAAAATACCCCATGCATGCAACAGGGGCTAACATGTTACTGTAGCATATAGGTAAAATGTAGATAGCAATAAGTTTTTATACACCCAAAAATAGATAAATCCAACCCAAAAATGATGATCCTACAACTACTAAGCATGTATCAAAGCATATGAAAACTGAAACTTTGCACCAACCCAATTACCAGTCACAGTAACATTAATATGTTATCTAAAATTTAGGAATTAATGTCAAAATCATGATTCAAAAAATGTATTACGCACAATATAACAATCTCACTTCAAATAAGAAACCTTATTTGTTACAATGATCATATCGAAGCTCTATATAGATGCAACTCTTATTTTGTAGCTACACGAACATCCATGCCTTCAGGTGCAAATATAGTTGCTCCATCCAACACCGTATCTTCATATGACGATGTCTGCATTGATCCTTCATCTTAAATAACAAAGCACGGTATCCTCTGTACTATCGCTATGAACTTAGACTTTTTTGTAACCATGTATTCACACTACCAATGATACACATAATCGACTAATTTATGTAGACAGATGGGCCACATTCTGCATTACCAAATCTCAACTGTGGTCTCTTTTAAAATTTTATAAACATCTTAATTACTACTATATGTGATTCAGTATCATTTGCCAAGCAAACAATTGACATTTAGAGATAGAATAGATAACTATAAAATAATGGAGATCTTGAAGTGAATATGTGATTTCAGTATCATTTACATGTCTTATTTTTGTTTTTTGTTTATATTGAAAGAGCCCATGTTTGCCAAAACTCTTTGTTTATACTTAACATGATCATGATTTCAATAAAACATATTAACTGTTAGCACAAAAAGTGTTACAGGTTGAGAAGAGTGGATCTGGAGTTATTATTGGGTCGGACCAATGAATAGGATCTTGTACTAAGTCACGTAATGAAGTGATTTTCTGCACAATCAAAGGTAAACCGTTAGTCTTACCGTGGGGATGGACCCCATAATTCGACTCCGACGTGAGAGTAAGTATTCATGTTTGTCAGAGAATGTCAGAGTATGTGTGTGTAAAATATGGCAAGAGGATCATACCTTGTGGGGTGTTAGAGTACCCCTTTTTATAGGTAAGCCAAATATTAGGTTTTCCTAGTGTTTTGCTTGGGCCTGTTGGTAGGCCAAAGTGGGACCCTTGTTAGGCAAGAGTCTACTTGTAATCGTGACTTGCGGATATGGGTTTGCCTAGCGGACTTCCGCTGACCTACGAAATTGTCCTCTGGAAACCCCTTGTCGGTCTTGCTGCTTTCGGACCATAGCTAGTTTGGTTTGGGCTTAGTTTTGGTCCATTGCGCTTTTTGATTGTCCTATTGGGTCTGGGCCCATGTACGGCTTATGTAGTCCAGACCCAAAGGCATGCTATATGTGTTATACGTCATCAAGTCCCCCCAGTCTAGTATGTCTATTGCGTGCGACTTTGTAGCGTGCATTAGATATTACTAAACTCAGGTTTTGGTATTATTCTTATTTGCTTCTTTCGTGACTACTTGTTTCTCCGTAATGTTTCTTTACCCTTGTTAGGTGGGATGTGGGAGACGTGGCTGTTTTGTGACCTTTCACATTCTGACTAATTTGACTCCTCGATCCACTTGCTCAACTGTCATCACTATTCTTACTTCTAATCCTAGCCGTTGACTCGGAGGTCATGGCCACGTGTAAACATCCGGAAATACTTTGAATTTACTACACCGAGGGTATAAATAATTGATTTTTTTTCACTGTGTCTTTTCCACTTCTTCCTCTATTTCTCCATTGTTAAGATTTTTCGAGCTTTTTAACCTTTTTATCTGTGCTTTACCGTTCTTCGAAGAATTTCAAGTTTCCAGGTTAAGTTTTTAAACTCCTTTCTTTCATCATGAGTGCCATTACAAATGTTAGGTGTGTTCTTACCCAAAAAGCAATAGACGCTTTTTGTGATAAGTTTCATATCCCATAAGAGGTGCATCCCGTTTTGCCTAACCAAAATGATACTATGCATGAGAGACCTGCTGGAAAAATTAGATTGTATACTAGGTTTTTTGACTATGCCTGATCGTTCCGGATTCACACCGTAAATATATATAATATATAATAAAATATAAAATATATAAAGAAGTGTAAAAACCGACAATCA